>JALIZH010020506.1:0-87622 GCA_030522465.1 Rhipicephalus appendiculatus | reverse complement strand
CACCTGAGCTATTACAGTGGAATAAAAATTTCATGACTACAGAAAGGAGACGTATCTTATATAATGCGTCTTGCTGAAAATACACTGGCAAAGATGCCTAAGGCTGCTCCGACGGAACCAAATGTACACAGTTTCAACACATAAAACTCCACTCTCAGTGGTAGAATGGCTTTCTGAGTGGAGAACAATGACCGCACGTCGTGTGTTTCGTGCTTGTAGGGAATCAGCGCAACCACGTAAACCTACCACGTCACTCACACAGATATCAGCGTTAGCTGCACGATAAGGAAACCCCGTTTGTCAAAATTGTTCCGCAGTTTTCCGCTACATCAAGGCTCATATTCACAGCGTGATTTAGCACACAAAAGCCGGGAAATATTATTATATTTATTATTATTATTATTATTATTATTATTATTATTATTATTATTATTATTATTATTATTATAATTACTAATATTATTATTAGTTGTTGTGAATAAGGCTCAGAGATAATATTTATTTCTTATCAAATTATTATTTTCTTTGGAAGTAGGCTTGTAGTCTAAGAACTAAGAGAGTACCGTGCACTCTCTTTGGACGAGTAATTTCTTGTCCCATATTTAAGTCTCTTTTCCAGGGTAAATCATCTCTTTTTGAGACAGAGCATAGTAATGGCCCCACAAAATGTCAAAGTACTCCACTCCAACAGAGTAACGTAACTCTCGCAGAAGCAGAGTAGCATGACCCCAACGAAGGGAGTAGTAGAACACCTCACATAAGAAAATAGCAGAACTCGGGCCAAAATTGGGCTTTAGAATTGATTTTAACAATTTGCATCACGCGCAGACAGTAATAATGGCTAAATAACGATACTACGACAAGAAAAAGAGAAACTTGAAAAAAAAAACATGTCGGAGTGAGACTGGAACCCACGACCTTCAAACGCACATCAGATAGTGGAGTGCGACACGCTACCGCTAACGCCACGGTGGGAGATAGCACGCGTGTGCTTATTTCTTCATGTTCTTAGTAATGTCGGTGACCTGTGTTTCCATTTTCTTGTTCAGGCACGTAGATTGGAGTGTCTCCGCACGTGCGACAGCCAAACCGACTGTAGATCATGTGTTTGTTTTATGCTTCGCAAGATCAGAACGTCAACCCGACACGTTTTGTAGTGAAAACGATTAGCGCAACCGAAGATGCGCAGGGCATTGGCACTGACCCGCTTAGCGCTTAGTCATTTCTCTGTCGGAAACATCGCACTTCTGAACAGCACAATGAACAGTTTGGTTTTCGTCACTGCGTTGGAGAACAGCACACTGAACAATTTGGTTTTCGTCACTGCGTTGGATATATTTTCGATCATTTCCGTTCACGTTCCACGACTGCCGCCATAATACTTCACTGTAGGCGTACCATACATTAGGCTTACGGTAGCATCCTCCGTGTGGAACATTCGTAGCGAAAAACATGTATATTGATATACGAAGAATGTAATAACCGCTTGAATTGACTTTCGATCGTGAACGATTGAATGAGGTCATATTCGCTTATTTAACTACACAAATGCGAAGCTAAAAACGCGGATATTAAGTGTCCCAAGTGCCTTCGAGTGCGCTGAAATTCACATGGGAGGCGCTGGAAACGCTGTTCTTTTTATTAGCCGTTTCCAACGCCACAACAAACAAATGTAGTAATCTGTATTGCATATATGTGGGGTTAAGAAGTGGTCCTCACTCGCAACGTGCCGGCACATCGATATATAGACCAGCAGCAGGAGTATAACCGCGTTTTACTCTCTCCTGCCTGAATAGTATATCGATATTTCACACCCTCTGAGAGAGGTTGAGTATGAAGCACTTTCACTCTCTCCTTTCATACAGTGTGAACAGTCTTTCACTCCATCCGATACTTTGCGAGAGTAGAAGAACACTGAAGAGTAACTCGGCATTTTTACTCTTGCGATACCCTAAGCAGTTTTCAGAGTGTAGTGCCACTTCGTGTTCCTTAGAAACACAATGACTTGGGTATTTTTATGGGGTGCAACGTCCAAAATGAACTCAGGCTATGAGGGACGACGCAGAGGAGCGCTGCAGACAACTTCGGCCATCTGAAGATCTGGAAAATTCAGTGAAATCGGCATACAAGATAGGTCGCTAGCAGTTTGCCTCCATCGAAAGTACTACCGCCGGGCCGGTCATGGAGCCACGTCTTTCGAGGCAGGAACAGTGGGCACCGTCGCCCCTAAGCCAGCATTGCGGCTATAAATATATATGTAGACTAAAACACTGAAGCATCCCGCGTTTCCCTTTATCAAATTGATATAGTCTATCTTGGATAACATACATTCAAAACTGGTCACGTCAATTAAGCTAGAAGTTTTTTTTTATTTCATAGTCTACTATGTTACAGCGGACTGACCATGGTCCAAAAGCAGACAACAAGCTGAAATTGATTATGCTGATCCCAGTAGGTTCATAGCGCTTGTAATATTCTGGCGTTGTCCTTGAGCAACATTATCTACGGTTATTACAACTAATGGTTAGTAAATGACATTCGTTCAGCTGTGGTGTACGGCTGTACCATTCGCTACAAGCTGTTGACGACAGAGAGTAGCTCCGATAACCTTTTTTAAATGAGAGACGTAGAACTTTGCAAATGTAAGCACAATGAGGCCTACTAGTACATTTGTAGTTTTTTTTTGTTGTTCCTAGCAACCCTTAGGGGATTTTGTACCTCTAGACGTAAAAACCCTGGATGAAGCTATTGTGAGAAGAATGACTTACGGCTCGGGAGGAGGTTCTGAGTCTGAAAATAATAAAGAAGCATCATATGAACAGTCAAGGATACGGTGCAATGTGAAAACAATTCTGCAGTATATTAGGATATGCATTATGAGCCAGCGCTTCAAAACTGTTCATTACCTACAAGTCTAAGCATCCACATACTAACCATAGATACCTGCTACCATCGAAGCTTACGTTTTGATGCTGGTTATTCCCTATTTCAAATCACATGCGCCTACTCAGGATTATATATTTATTGATTTATAATTTCAAGTCCCGCACTTCAGGCTTTATTATTGGTGGCGATACATTTGAAAACACAACAGCCAAGAACAAAAGAAGAACAGAGGAATTGCATTTACTAGACTCATGAAGGAACTCCGGGGCACTTTCTCGACAAATGTTATAGCGAAACATCTTTCTGTCACTTCACACGTTGAGATCTGGCGGCCGAAGGCGTGAGAACCGCGCGAATTTTTTCATGGAATGCAAGACGATGAAGGGAAAAGTGCGAATCTCACTAATCATAAAGTTTATGTATGTACTACTCAGAAGGCAACTTCGCGGCTTCTACGTTTACGCCTTCCTGGGAACCTTTTCCTCGGAGTGATGACGTAGGTTGAAGAGAGGCAATAGCATCGATGTTACTTTTGATTTCTTTGTCATTTTTACTGTAATGGTGATAATATGCCCACGTGTTGGCAAAATAGGGTCGGTTTTAAGTAGTGCCTTGACTGTTCCTGCTAATTCGTGCATTTTATGCAAAAGTTTCCCCTGTGTTCTCTGCTATTGCAACCATGAACACAAATTACCCAAGCTTGAATCTCAGCACGAGCTCAGGATGCGCCGCCAAATTGGTTTTCCGCTAAAAAGCACTAGAAATTACCATGCTGTTGTACTTATGGGTTAAACCAATGCTCAGATGGGCCTCAGTGGGCTGTTTATAGACATGGTTTCTTAATACGAAGAAGCAGACCATTCGTATATATACAGGGTGTTCAAAGTTAACTTTTACGGTTTTCTTAAAAGTCAGCACTGTGAAGAACAAGAAAACCGCCTTTGCAGATAAGTGATGGATCCAAGCGGACACAAAGTAAGACAATTATTATCGCTGTCAGCCGTCGAATTAACAAACTTTTAATAGTGAACTTTTCAGCGACTGCAGCAAGAGGGCATGTTTGTGTTGAAAAGCTGGAGGAAGTCGTGTTTCTACACAGTTACGGTCAGAAGAATTCTTCTAGCATGTCTGCGCTCCGAGATATCCCACTGCAAAGTTTTGCATCATTACGCGCGCAAGACAGTCAGAACTCCCTGATGTGCTGCGGCAGTTGCGTGCGTCGTTTAATCTGACAAGTCGAAGGCACAGGCAAAGATGATAACGGTTACCCTTTTACCATCACCTGGCAATAGCACGCAATCACTGTTCGTCACATCGGAAAGTAACATTTCGGCGATCCTCACCGCCTTGAATACGTAATCACGCTAACCTCAATTAAACTTTCTAGCGGAATATCTCGGCGCACGGACATGCTAGAAGAATTCTTCCAAGTGTAACTCTGTAGAAGAACGACTGCCTCCAACTTTTCAATACGAACCTGCCCGCTCGCTGAAGTCGCTCAGAAGTTCACCAGTATACCTTAATTAATTTAACTGCTGACAGGGGTAATTATTGTCTTACTTTGTGTCCCAGGGATACATAAGTTATCTGCAAAGGCAGTTCTCACGTTCTTCGCAGTGCTGACATTTAAGAAAACCATAAAGCTTGCGTGGTACGCTTTATATGGTCCACTTACCATTGAAATTTTTCATTACGCTGATATGGCTCGTCAACGGTTAAAACGAGTCTGCACCGCTCACTTGTGCTAAGACACCTTGCCTTTTACAGTAATTACAGTGGTACTAATTATTCTCCATAACTCTCTTGTAGCCCCTTATGAAAAGCGTCATGCATTGAAAGGGCAACACTTACACAAAATTAGAGAGCCTGGCTGGGAAGGCGTTGTGATTCCAGACACGAAGGAAGTCTCCTCTGTAAAAGAAGTAAGTACACGCGTGCAGCAAAAAGATACTAATAAATGTATAAAGAGAACATAGCTAGAGAAGCCAATGGTCACAATGCTCTGTTAAAGAAGCCACTAAAACCCATTGATGATCTAGTGATAAATGCTAGAGAATTGCCTTCACGTTACTTCAGGAGATTGGGCAGCAAGCGCGATCGAGAGACCCCTGCACACCATTACAGTGATCAACAGCCCGAACAGAGGTCGTGCAGGGCTTGTACTTAGGTGGTGCATGTATTACAAGAAACCGGTCAGAATCTCTGACCGTTCTGAAAATCTGTCAAGCGTTTAATGCGCTGGCCTTAAAACGACCAAACCATATAGCACTGTGGAAACGTTAAAAGCGCTTCCACTGACTTCCCTGCATGGCACATATTCTGAAACGCACTGTATTAAGGCATAAATGATGCTCATTACCTCAGTGCAAGGACAGCAACTCATGGTAAGCAAACATTGAATTTAATCTGGGCAAGTATACATATGTCTGCAGAGATTAGTAACAGCGTAGCCTACATAAGAAAGGCAAGTTGACACCGGAAGATGTGGATGAGGCTGAGCGCATCCAGCAGACAGTAAAAAATCTTGACGAGAAATTTACCGCTGTCTCTAAAGCCGAATGTGTGACGTCATTTAATTATGACATTTATAATGTACATGGCAGTTACGTGGAAGACGACAAATACGGTTGAAACGAAATGAAGGTGTGCCATGGCGTCCTGAAAGGAAAAATGAAGGTGTGTCATTTGCTGACGGGCACGGCAGGACACTGGATCAGAAAAGAAGCAGGGCCAGCTGATGTCCTTGTCGACATTAAGAAACAAATGTGGTAATGGGAGGGTCACGTACTTCGTAAGACATGCAGAAGATTGTTAATGGGAACTACAGAACCTAGGGATGCGAACCGCACTCGAGGCTGGTGTAGAGCTGGGTGGGTTGAATAAATACGAAATATGCAGGAGCACAATGGAATCTGCTCGCGCAGGAAAGTGTACATAAGAGCTCATTGGCAGAGGCATTCGTCCTTCAGTGATCGTAGAAGAGGATATTGATGCTGACGAGTGGACACCCCAAGGCATGTGCCCATTACATACGTGTCAGGCCATCAGGATTCGGCACTAGAAATCATGCATGGAAATCATGCTTTCGGAACATCTTTACATTTAAATGCGTAAGATTTCTGTGCCTACACAACGAGGAAACTGTCCGTTTGTCTCTCTGTCCCTTTCTCACGTAAGACGATCAGAGTCATCAAAAAATAAAAGAATAAAAAATGCATTGTAATGGCGGGGCTGGCTTTGAACCCGTACCCTCCCGCTCCGGAGGCAATTAATGTAGCCACTGGACTTGATACCGACGCTTGGAAAACGTGACTACATCTGGACAATATGGTTGCGTTGTACTCGCGGTATAAAAGAAAATTCGTGGTAGTCGAAAAAAAACTCCATGTAGGACAGACTGTAAAGCCGAACGGGATGATTGCACACTTAAGGAAAACTGCAACATTGCTAGAGTTTGAGGCCAAGCACGTGTTTTGTAGATCGCGGGATGCGCTTACTACGGTGTCTTTCGAGACGCTGATGAGTGCAAAAAAAAAAAAAAAAAAAGATGAAAGACGCCATGGGCATGAACGTACAGTACAACGTACACTAAAACTGTACGCTTAGGCACCCCTTAGACAATTCTGAAAGAACATCCTGCGTACTTTTTCTATGTTTACTCATCCATTCGCATACGAAATCGAATACATCAGCACCCCTCCCCTACCTTTTCTCAAGCCCAAAGTTGCGGCTGTACACTGGTCGCCGGCTTCTGATCGACTGCATTAAATAACCTTATCCAAGCTGACTGCCTTAATAGCAGTTCAATACATAATTGAAGTATACGATGAGCTCGGGAGTAACTTACCCATTATAAAGTTTTCCTGCATTATATTATCTGTCAACGGACGGTTTGATTGCTGCAGTGTTGCCGCAACAGTTGCTACCGGGCAGTGGTTGAGTTTCCCCTGTGGTCAACAGAGACAGGACCTGAAAACGAAACGCCACAAGTGGTATCCTCTTGAAACACATCTTTCCCTGTTGGTAGTACATTGTTGTCCGGAAAGGTTGAACGTAAAGGTTCAATATATATTATTTTTTGTCTATCTTATAAAGCAAGTATATTGTTATAAGGGTTGTTCAATAGTTCAAATCCACAGTGGAGTGCCCATTACAGCTAGTCACCCAAAGCACAGGCAGCCCAATATCGAGTTTTCTTTTTTTAATGTAACAACAAAATGTGTGCAAATGACACGTCTTTGGCGGTTATTCTTCAGTTTTGTCTAGTTTAGAGAGATTTTTGCTATTCGCCATGTCCAATATATCTTCAGCTGCCTGTGAAGCGATGTGCTGTGCTTATGTTTAATGCGGCTACGTATATCGCTGCTGTGCAGAGAATAAACTTATTTTCGTGTGACGCCTTTTTGGGTTCTGTGCCCTTTTTATAGCGGTTACACGTCTTTTTTGTATTCTAGTGAGCATATACCTAGTAACTCAGGAACAAGTATTTGTAGGCTGCACACTTTTCCGCTTTAGCTACAGTCGTAAGCTGTCGCTAATATGTCGAGAATATCTACCGTATTGACAAAGGTCCACTCCTATTCTTCGGGTTTTTTTATGTTTTAGTTTTTTCGACAAGCAGTCTCCCCTGTCAGTATTTGGCTTATGTACACGTACTGTGTTGCAGACTCTGAGGTCTCTGAGTAACTGTAAGTATGATTGCACAGAAACATCAGACCCATCGCTTTCATATTTGTCCGAGCCACAGTGAAGCTACACCACGCGCGATGCTAACAAAAAGTCTGATCCAATTCAGTGCACCACATCTGAGCTTTTGCAGCCCTGCTCAAACAGATATTCTTGATGATAGTTGTCGGTAAGCGGGGAGGGTGGGGGTGGGGAGCGCACTGCCTTTACTCCACCCCAGGGAATTATCAGTCTCCCGATTATCGGCTGATGAACAAAGCAACAGCAGTAATATGCCTGGTGGAAATATTTACAACCACAAGAAAATGCGACATGTGCTAATAAGTGTCGAAATTTAAATCATGCAATTCCTAAAACAAATATGTAAGGGCGGGCGGCCAACCGAGGTTGGCCACCCCCACTTCTCAAAAGGGCAGGTAATTTGCCTAAATATATGACACACAGGAGTTCGGTATGATTCTATGGAAGAGACATTTTGTAAATAACTCCTTGATGAAGGGGGCGTATTTAATTCAGGCAATATGCTTCCTTGTGCCGTCCGATTCCCGGCAACGAGACAAATCACGACTGCAAGCGCAGCGCATTCTCCCCACCGCAGTATCATATTCAAAAAGTGCAACAGGGAACAGCTCTGAAGAAGCAGCAGTCTCTTGTATCTTATGTCCCTGATACGAGCCATGACCATAATACTGCCCTTTAGCCTTCTACTTTAGCTGACCCACGTTTTACCAAAAGAAGCTGCCGAAGCAGTAGGGAGTTTACCTGGTAGATGCGTTTATCAGCTGGTTTCACACCGACCACAAGAACGGGCGAGAGCAGGTCAGGCGGTTGGTTGGTTGGGCGGATCCTGGAAGTACTGGCTCAACCCACTACGGGGCATCGGCCACGAAGCGTGTGGCAGTATGATTTGTGAAGGAGAAAAAACGAAAAAGCTACTCAAAAAAGATAATTACTAGTAAAGCAAAAATGTTAGCAGTAATATTGGTTTCTTAATGCAATACTAATTAAAACGAGTAATACATACTAGAAAAGGTAAGTAAATGCAGACAATTTAAATAAATGCATGAAATGATCACGTATATATTTCTTTACATTATTAACGTGGCAGTCTTTTTGTTTCTTTTATATAACTGAATACGACATCGTATATGCCCCTGTTGCAATGCTCCAGTGCCGACGCCCCCACGGAGAGTAATACCGATGTGGAAAGTTCAAGGCCAAGATTTTGAATTGGTGGTTTCAGAAATCTTTGCCTGATATTTTCATATCTGCGACATTCTGTGAAGTAATGCTCTATTGTTTCTGCTTGATTACAATAATTGCATTGAGGGGAAGGACCAAAACCTGGCCTGTGCAAATAAAAATTTAATGACGGTATTCTGGATCGCAGTTTAGTTAATGTTACTTCCAAAGCTCTTGTACTACACCATGTGCTATTCCATGAGAACCTAAGGTGCTGGAAATTTGTAGAATTTAGGACAGTAGATTTAGTACGTTGCTCTTCCCGAGAAAAATTTCGAAATATTGAGATCGTGCTAATAGAGGACGGCCTCATACTATTTAGAACAGATCCTTTAACCCTTTCGGCCCTGGTGTCCTATAAAAAGGACACGAACAAATTTTACTACCAATTGTGACAGAATTAACTCAGAAATTGAAAGAGGTGTCTGAGGTGTCCACAATACACCTGCGGGAACATAGATGGTTGTGTTTTCGTCATCGTCTTCTTCAGAACTCTGTAAAGTGGAACGCAAGATGCCGGAAGGTGAAAAAGACGACACTCGCCGCAACCGAATATTTGATGATATCCTATGCAATAACTATTATATCGGCAGCTATCATATTTTTTGGTGTTGTTTTTAAGATGTTTAACTACCTACTTGCAAAGTGTGTCTTCCCTAACACTAATGCATCACCCGCAGCAATGGACAAACTTCATGTCCTAAATATAGGACACCCGGGCTCAGTGGTTATCAGAGCTCTGAATGCATTCATGCGAATCCGGAGCTCTATCTCTTGTGACAGCTCCCGATTTCTTGTTATTCAAGTCGAGAAACCTGCCCAGATCTCTTAGATAATATGTAAGTACGTAATGACTTGAATTCATTTTTTTGCACTATATGAATGGTGCGTGAGAGAGCTAGAAGATGACGACGATGAAGTGCAGTTCAATCAGCTTTACTTAAACAAACTCGAAAATTGGCTAGATGGTCTGCAGTTGAACCTGAATACTCATAAGAGTGCTATTCTTCTTTTTCCAGTTCAAGACCCGGTGCACATATCTGTCAATTATAAGCTCCAAGATATCCCGCAAGTAGAATCTTTAAAATACCTTGGAGTTATTTATAATGAACATCTCAATTGGTGCCCTCACATTGAACACGTCGCGACAAAAGGAGCACGCGCAATGGGTGTTTTGCGCAGATTGAGCAGCCGTAGATCTGGGATGAGAAGGAAGACCCTGTTGATGACATATAAAATGTATGTCCGACCTGTGGTAGAGTTCGGCTGCGTTCTTTTTTCTGGTGCGCCAGCCTACAAGCTTCGGCCGCTAGTTCTGTTGGAGAGAGAGGCTTTACGGCTATGCTCAGGACTTCCAAAGTATGCTGCAAATGCAGTGTTATACCTAGAAGAGCGAATTCCACCCTTATTACGCCGCTTTAACATTCTTACGGTGCAGACATTTTTAAGATTATATGAAGCGCCCGCTAACCGTGATAAAATAATTTTTATCTCTAATCCTGATTTATTTTTCTCCGTACATTGGCCCAGATTTCACAAACCGCAAATAATATTTGTTCAATCATTACTTGATCCACTAAATGTACAAATTAGTGATTTGATTCCTATAACTACGCAACATGATACCGCAGAAATTGTTTACCATGATATCTTTCCAAATCACGCCAAACTATTACCTTCCGGAATTTTAAATAGGCTATTGCAAGAGCATCTGAGTACTCTACCAACGAAGGTCGTTATTGCAACAGACGCATCGCAATCGGATGAAAAATCTGGCATCGGAATATTTTTGTCCTGGACTTGACTGGTCATTTTCTCTACGATTACCCGATTTTCTTCCTATCTTTTTTGCGGAATTTATGGCAATAGTTCTAGCTTTGCGTAAGTTAAGTACTTCGAATCCAGTAGCAGCAATTATAACTGACTCCTTATCTGTGTGCTCTTCCCTGTCCACATCGGGTATGACGCCTTTACTGAGACTGTTTAAATCTTTAGTTTCCTGTCATCTCCGGTGCATTCATTTAATATGAGCACCGGGACACAAAGGCTTGTGGGTAAACGAAATGGCGGATTCTCTTGCGAAAGCGTCGCTTTCCGCGCCGATCATTCCTGTTTTACCATTTGCAGCACACATTACGGAGGCACGATTTCGGACACTTACGATTAGGCAAAGTTCATCAGACCCTGCACTCACTTCTTCTCCTGAGTACAAACACCTGTTATTTCACTGGCGCAGCGACCAGTCTAAATCAAGGATGATGGAGGTTGCCATCACAAAATTTCGTTGCCGAGTTATCTCCCTCAATTTTTACCACCATAGAGCAAGTCTAGCCAATTCCCCTATGTGCCTTTTCTGTAATGAGGAGGAAACGATTGGTCATTTTTTATTATCTTGTCACCGATTTAATACATTCAGAAAAAGCATACTAGTACCACCTCTTCGAAAACTGGGCCTGCAGTTCTTGTTCTTGTTCTTGTTAACCTTTCACTGCGGCTCACACCCACTGTGGGGGATTGGAACCTGTTCTTCTTTCTTTTGGAGCCACTACTCTGGGGTACAGTCACAGGGAGGTTTTAATTGCCGTTCAGGAATACATCACTGCGACTAAACGATTCTCGTTCTAAATTTTGCGTGCATTAGATATTTCATTACCGGCAATTGGCACTCTAATCAATAATTAACAAGCGCACCTAGGAATAACACAATACAGTAAGTATCGGGAAAATTCACCTTCTACTTGGCCAATCCCCCTCCATGGGTATGAGCCATATCTGGAGGAAAACAACAACAACAACTACAAAACTATCCGGTTCTTGGCCAATCCCCCAGTGTGGGTGTGCGCCACAGATTCAAGGATCTACTCTAGTCTACTCTACCCTTGCAGACATGGGCGGAAATAGCTATGGCACTGCGAAGCAGCATTCGACAATCTTTAACGATGTTGGATCTTCAAAGCATCCAATAATTAGACGACAGCCATTCAAGTGCAATGATGAGCTGTGTATCACGAGCGTAAAATCCTGCTTTTGGACTTTCTAGGTGCTGTAACTAATACGGACTTGCTACATGTTTGTCCCACAACGATTACATGTGCTTACACGCTAAAAATAAACAGAATTATTTAAATTCACCGCATTTAACTTTACAACCACTAAGACCTGGTGTCCTATATATAGGACATGGCGCCCTTTTTCTTGTATACTGATGGGTTGCTCAGAACACAATATTTTCGTGCCCTTAAGGTTGTAGTAAAGCCAAATCAACAAAAAAACAAAAATCTCTGCCCGTTAAAAAAAATTCAGGGCTGAAAGGGTTAAAGGGACCCTGAAACGGTTTTGACGATTTTGTACAAACACTGTGGGCTGATAGAATAAGTTCTTAGGGTCATTTATTGACTAATTTAAGCTCTCTGCGTAAACTGCGTAATTTATTACAACGCTTTAAAGCTTGAATTGCTGAAGATCACTGCGGCTCAGACAGACGCGTTTCCAACCGCCCATTCACAGTACGACATCCACCGGTAGCTCGACGTCACTCAAGCTGCTGATCTGATTGCATGTGGAATGCGCTCAAGTAAGATCGGCAGATAGGGTGGCGGCTCCTGTCGGGGCAGATATCAACCACTCCGCGATCTTTGTCTTTGTTGCCACAGACGACGTGCGTGCTGCCGGGCGCACTGAGCTCGGATCCAAAGACCCAAGAGGCCCTCGTGAAACGTGCGAGGGCAGCGGCCCACGCGAATGGGCTGCCAGATCAAGTATCCCACTCACCTATCTCTTCACACAGAACATCAAATAAATGTTTTATTCTCTCTCTGGGCTATGGTCTCTGAGATTGCGCGCAACCTGTCGGCGTGCAATCTCGGAGGTCATAACTGGGCGAAGCTGAAATCGTCGAGTGTGCTCATGAGAGCTCTGCGATCGCCAGCGATACCAGCGTGTCTCATGACTTGAGGAGGCAAGGCAGGGGTGAGAAGCAGGGTGTGATATAATTGTTCGTAGCGGCCTTGGTACATGGCGTGTCTCTAAATTTGTGCTGCGAATGGTCACATGATGCTCTAGCCTAAACGCCGACAAAACTTCAAAAAAAAAAAACCTGTTCAGGGTGCTTTTAACGGATGCTGCCGGCAGGTTCTCCGCCGCCTCATTTAATGTCAATCCAGTATGACCTGGTACTCAAAGCAGACATGACTGGGCATATAAGTGTAAAGTTCTGTTAGGCAGCTCTACGAATGTGATACTATTAAAGCCGCGCACACAGACAAGGAATCGGTTAATATAACTGCTGAAAAGAAATGGGTTTGGCAGTGTCCACAAGCGGGAATAATCACGATTGATTCTGTCCGGTATAGTGGTGTGCAGTCGGCCAAGCGAAGAGAAAATGACCAATTGATGGCTGCCGAATAAATTCTCACTCCTGCCTTTTCGTCATTTACAGATGAACAACCCGTTTAAATATCTAATAGGCACTAGCTTAGCATTTTTTTTTAATATATCATCCAATTCTATTACTGCTGTGTGAATGAGCGTGTTTGGGTAGATGATGACACGAAATGAAACTTTTAATGGCTCTAAGAGCTTTAGCAAAAAATAAATTATTTCAGGGTGATGCAGTCGAGACCACTCACATTAAAAAAAAATATGTTCGGCAGATCCCGCGTACCTTGCGAATCGATATTATGCGAAGCATGCGCAGGGACTTTGACTGTGTTCTAATTTTTTTATCGAACAAAACGTTACGAAATGACGTTAAAGATATGTACAGATGTTGTACATACAGACAAATGTTTAACAGTCCGATATGTTTTATGTAACCAGTTGTTTGCTGTTGCGTAACGATTCCAACAGCAACATGGGTATTAGCAACATCTGAAGCGGTAAGCTGATATGTAGCGCTTGTGTACGCGAGCATAGTAGCCCTGGACACTGCTACCTAAATCCACTTCGGTGGATGGCGCTTAACTACAATTTACGTTAACCTGACATGACGGCTGTATAATATGAGTGCGTATGTAATGTTTTGAAAAATGGGATAACCAGCACTGCAACCACAGTTGATGTGTCGCGAACCTTAGGGTCTATTTGAAAAGCAGCTGCGAGACCTGGCGTGACTCTTTGTTAGAAAACGTGATTGCCACGCAGAATTCCTGGGTTCGATTCCTTCTCCGACCCTGACATTTATTATTTCCATTCGTCGGGTCAACGCTGCCGATGCCAGCTTTTTTTAACGCTCTCGCGCTAAAATTATCAATGTCTGTTCTCGCCGTTCCTGGGTAGATATGAACTGTCAATCACCTGTGGCACATACCCGCAGACCTGTGGCACATACCCGCCCGTGGTATGCGGGTACGTGCCACGCGTGTCTGGCAAGAAGGGTTTTACGACGTACGCGACGGGATTGTCACATTATTCATGTGAGGACCAGCGAGTCATATTCGTCAAACCATCTTACCCTCCCATACTAACTTTAATTTTGGTTCACCGCAAGTTGAGGGGGTGATCATGAGAGCACCCAGACGTAGGCGGCTAGGTAATAGATAGATAGATAGATAGATAGATAGATAGATAGATAGATAGATAGATAGATAGATAGATAGATAGATAGATAGATAGATAGATAGATAGATAGATAGATACCCTAAAGCGCTTGCAGTACGCAAAAAAAAAATGCTGGAATTTAAAATGTGAATGGCTCACTAAGAAATACATATTGGGAGCGTCTGTGTAGGGAGGCACATAGGTTTAGGAATGTTTGAGCTGTTAAAATTCTAACGCTAGGTGGAAGAGGTGGCAGGAATGTTTCATGGTAAAGTAATTTAGCTAAAATTTTGGAAGAACAGGACATAAATGCAACGCCTCACGTTCTACAGTTAGAAGACGGTGTAATTTATAAGCGGGTCCCCCCAGAGAACAAAACGCATCCAAACTCTAATATTACGCGGACATGCATGCAATAGATCACTAACAAGGTTTTTCTACGCATGCCCAAACGAGTGCTCCTGATACGCCTTGATAATCCCATTGCACGTATACATTTAGCTGCAATATACTCAATGTGTGAGCTCCAATTAAGATTAGCCGTGTATATTATACCCAGATATTTTAAGAAATAGACCTGTGCAATTAAGGCCTGGCCGTACGTCATTGCGATTCTCACAGGAAATGTCAATGGAAAAGCAAGAAGAGCACTTTTGTTCACATTGAGAGACAAATTCAGGTCATTAAGCCATATTTCGATCTCATTCAGATATGACGGTAGAATGATTTAAAACGAATGCATGTAACTGGAAGATGCGTAAAATGCAATGTCATCCGCGTATACATACCCTTGGATGTCACTGTGCGCTTTAATAAAACTTAGTACTACGCTCGTATATTTGATGAAACGGGTGAGAGAACTGACCCTTCAGGAAGTCCCTTGTTCACATCTATTTTTGAGAAGATAACCCGTGTTGCGAGCAATAAAATGTGCGTCCGCTTAGACAATTTTGTGTCCATGTAAAACTATACTCATGAACATTAACATTTCGGAGTTTACGAATGAAATGGCGTGTTCTATGCCATCATATGCCTTAGCGATTTCTAAGGTAACTAGGGCGGCGTACTGTTTTTTTGGCCGAGCACGTTTAATTTTTAATTTCCAAATCAATATCGGTACACCATATAGATGATCCGGGTCTGAACCGAATTTGAGATTAACTCAGTATATGGTTTCCATCAGTCCATTTTTGAGATGCCTACGTTTTAATCGCTCTATAAGTTTTACGAGATTCGAGGTGAGGAAAATGGGCCGAATATTATCTCTTGCATAACCATCGGCCTGTTTTTAAGCAGCAGTACTACTTTGGCACCTTTTCAATATTGGTGAATGCATACATTTTCTATAACAAAAATTAAGAATGTTAGAGAGGCCATTGGCAGATAAATCAACATAATTTTTATCATGGCTGTAGATATATTATTCGGAGCAGGTGCTAAGGCTGCCAGTGAATTTACTACCCCCGTTATTTCTTCGAAGTTCACTGCGTAATATTCTTTAGCTTTTTCTGTTACAGGCAAATGATAGGGTAACACCGATGTAAATGGAAATTTCAATACTTTCGCAATAGTTTCCAGTGACTGAACTAATTCTGTGGATGATAAACAAGTTGATTCTAAATTTATTGGTGGCAGAACAATCTTGTTGTGTTGGACAAACCAAATTTCTTTTTGTTTCTGACATGTATATTTGTATTGTTTCGAGTTGTAATCTTCCTTGGCTTGTCAATCGTCTGTTTAAATGTAGCAGCCGCATATTTATAATCTTCCCAGTTATGTAGGCACTGCTTGTCAAATAATTTCTTCCAAACGGATTTACGTCGTCTATAGTCGCGGTCACATTCAGGATTCCATCATGGTGCATGAGCACTGCTTTTATTTCACTGCACACTGAATTCAGCTTTTTTTATACTATCCCCTAATAGTGAGCGCAAATTGAGTGCTTTTACCTGGTCACTTTGTCCTGTCTATTTGTTTAAAAGTGTCCCTAATGAATCTTTAAATTTGTTATAATTCACATAATTGCGAACATGTGTCTACTTAATAACCAAACTGGGCACACTAATTCGAAAAATATTGGTAGGTGATCGCTGTTTCTGGCTGATGTGATGACCTACCAGGACGAAATGAAGCAACAGGAGCTTCAAAAGGCCAGAACTATCACAGCACGAGATAGGGCAGATACATAAGTTGGGCTTCTGGAATTTACACAATAGGCACCGTGCAGTCGATTTTATACGTCTGACTGCAGCGCATGAACGCACAGCCTAGCGGATAAAAAAAGCAATGTGCGCGCCTCTCCCCCTGTGCATAAGTGTGCAGACTGTGGCCGCGCTAGAAGGAGAGACACGTGCGCGCGTTTGTTTTCTGCCTGCTCCTTGCGGCCAATGTCAGCGAACTTGAGACGGCTCACAGCCAGCGACGCAGCTCCTTGTGGTCAGTGGACAGTGCCTATGAAGGCCACTCAAGCTGGTCCATTCTAGCAGCAGTTTACCTCAGGCATCAGATCGGTATCCCCCCACAATCATTGCGTTCTTTCTGCACGCTGCTAGTGCAGAATCCAGAGAATTAGTATTCAGAACGCCTGTAGGAAATTAGGCATTGATTATGGAAAACGGTGTATAGCCAGGAATATTTACGTCTAATATTTGCTTTATGACAGATCTTTTTGGAGATAAAACAAACTAAGCCCCTCCACAAGAACGGTAATCCAAACGAATGGAATGATAGTTAGCTAGATTAAAACTTTTTCTGTGGAAAGCCTGCTTTCTTGTAATAGCTAGAACTAAATATGGCGAATGTTCTGCACAACGGAGAAACAAATCAGTTACTGCTGAAAAAATTGAACGAGATTTGCACTGCAGTACTTTTAATGTACCTGTGTTGACTGTAAACCGGCCATTTCAACACTTTCAGGAGAATGCTGTCTTTTAAGAAATCTTCCTTCTTTGATGGACTGTTATTTGGACATTTTTGTTTGGTTTTCAGTCTGTGTGAAAGAATGTATTTCGGGGGGTAAGGGGCAGCCCTACGTTTATTGGCTCTAATGTCCAAATCCATGCTTTCTATGCTTTCGGAAGTGGTCTCCGAGTTACTGTCGCCCTGCTGTTCGCAACGAGACGTTGTAGGCTGTGTCTTGAACATTACCAGATGCGGCTTCTATCGCCGTTTCCTTATTTATGTCTCATCGTTGTGCATGGCACCTGTATCAATCGCAGTTCGCCCAGCAACTTGCAAGATTTTTGTTATGTGACCTGACAGAACTTGCCTAGTTGTCGCGGAGAAGTTTTCCAAAAGTGCGTTCAGTGCCTTCTACATCGCCTCTTCAACAGCAGCGGCTACAACATCGCCTATAGCTGTATGCATAACTTGCAAATGACGAGCAGCAGCTTGAGTGCATCCGCAGGAACTTTGTGATAACATAGCTCGAACTTCGCGGCGTGAGCATCGCTTCCTTTCTATAATTTCTAAATGCTGAAGCTCTTCAGCTCTCGCTAGGCATTTGGAATGATCGGCATCATGAAAACTTTGACAAAGACAACATCTTTCGCTCTGAGAAGCGCATATTTTAGTTTCATGGTCTTCTCCGCATAAGCGGCATCGCGGAGATAATCGACAACCCTTAATGGGGTGATCATATCGCCGACACTGAACGCACTGTAATGGAACGGGCGCAACTGCCTCCACTCTATATATTAAGGGTCATGCCTTAATCTGTGGGCCAATTTTCACTGGCACATGTCACAATGACTCTGTGGGGACCCTTGATTATCAGAGACTCTTGAGCATCGATACACTGATATGCCCCCCGTCAGCAGAAAACACTTCCAAGACATCTGAAGCGCACAGGCTAGAGTCAACTCCGCGAAATACGCCTTTAACGCAAGCGAGATGAGCAGGGAAAAATGGGCTCATCGGGTGGGATGCAAACATTGCGCACTTAACAGGTCAGATGCACGGGCCTCGTCCGGACAGCAACACAGAATGCCGCCCCTGCCAAATTGTGGAATTTCGGTGATACCCTGGGAGTGTAGAGTCGCTTTCCGTAGTTACTCCTGCATTAGCTTCGGGTTCGTCACGTGCATCCATTCGTTGGCACTAGTGCAAGTGGATAACTGTGAATGCCACTGCGCCAAAAAGCCTCCATAGACATATTTGTAGGAAGAGAGGCCATCCAGAGGAAGGTCCTCTATCCAGGATAGGAAAGAGACATCAGTTACTTACAGTACAATCAAATCAGAAAAGCGGAAAAATCTAAAGAAAAATCACAAAAACACTGCCACCCACCCCGCGAACAACAACCCGCAACAGATCGCGCCAAAGTAGCAAAAGGTTGAATGCAGAACCGATCGGCTCCGGTCAGTTCAGGCCAGGCGGCTTCGAACCATGTCACCGGTTTTCCGTGGGAAGTCGGCCGCACACAGTTTTAAAGTTAGTAGATAATTTTCCGAGATGCTTCGGGGCACGAGTTTCACCGAATCGTTGTAATTTTTTCTGAAGTGATAACTATGATGATGATGCTCCTGGAATGATTGACACTTATCCAGTCAGGGGGGATGGACCAAGAGTCGGGCGGATCATACAGTGTATTTATTTTAAGTGCGATTCGGGGTAACATTTTCAATGAGTATGAAGAGTAGTGAAGACAGCTGCGGAAATCGACGCGGTTGCTAATACTACGGTGCTGATGACCTCGGCAATTGTGGCGAATACACTGTTGTTCCCGTGGTCGCCAAGGAAAAATTGGTTTCTACCCACGATTGCGGTTAGCGACACTTGGTAATGAAAATGTGATACCTACTGATCGGCTGAGAATTCGGTGAGCGAAAGTGGTATGGTATAATATGTTTACACAACAAGTGTGCGAAACTTTCACATAATGAGAGCAAGGTAAACTTTAACACCAAGTACTTAGGACAAATACCTCGCGTAATAATTAGCAATATAAACGTCAGCACTTGCGCACAGCACTAGCTCAGTAATGCAGGGAAAGATAGATATATTATTGTACTTCCTATGATAAGACGTCGGCGTCAATCAAAGCTGTGACCTGTTGCTCAGCGTTCTTGAACGACAATTTGTGAAAAGAGAGAAAAAGAGGGAACGTGTAAACTATGAGGATGGAACAGTGTTGAAAGAACTCGAATATCCGGAACACTATTTAATGATCTTATCGTGTCCGCTAAAGTAGAGAAATTTGGATGAAGCCTAAAGATTTGAAGCTGACGACAAGGATCGACATTCTCTCATTGCAGCACCCGGCGCGAAAACTACTGCTATCATACTGTATTTTTTTTCTCGCAAGAAATGTACACGTTGGGCCTAGTTCTGCTCTTTGTTAAAGGATATGCATTCCTACGGATTTTCTTTCGTTATGTACATCAAATGATACATTAAAAGCAGTGTTTGCTATGCGAAAGGTAAGAGCAGAGCTGCAAATTGCGACAATTACAATTACAACTTGAGAGCCCGTTATTTTCGGATAACACAGGCATCCCTCGGACACGTCGAAGAAATTACCGAAAGCAATTGCGCACTTTTATTGTGGCATGCCACAACTTCGAAGAGCTGAAACATCACATATTTCAGTCAGATGTTCGGTTTGGGAGAAACTAGAGATCCATATGCTATCCGCAAGATTAATACACTCCAGGCAATATCTCATATTAGAGGGACCGTTTGGATCAATCATACACGTAAGGTACACAATGCGAACCAGTGGGATTTAAGCATTGTATGTAAGAATTATAGTTGTAGCTTCCGTACATCACAAAAAAGTGCCGATGATTTATAGTATACTGCGTATCATGCATGTGTATTTGTGTTAGTTTCCCCAAGAGAGTCTACAGCGTGTTCCATAAAGGCTGCTCTTCCAGCTTTCGCTGCGACTGTCCTGCTTGCACCACGCAGGCCTGGTGGGTGATTTTTCAGCTGCTGCTGACTTTTTAGAGAATTAAGCCCGAGTGTACTTTAAAAAGTACACTTCCTTCTTCGGGAATAACAAATACACAGCACAATATTCTGATCTTGCTCATTGGAATTTCAGCCGCCAAAGGTTGCACCAAGGTAACTTGGCATATTGACTTGGTTCTTTTTCCTGTTGTACTAGTCGTTAAACCTTGGGAAAACGAGAGCCCGCCAAACCTACGTGGTCAGTACTCCTTTTTCTAAATTTATTTCAGGTTTTAATATTTATATATTGAAAAAAGGGATAGCTTGTGCTTCAGAAAAAACAAAGTAACCCCTGCACAGCTCGAGTAGTGTATAGAGTGCCTAGTTTTGCTCTGAGGTGTGATCAAATGTGGGTGTACCTTGCATAATACAACGGGACTTCGTGGGAGCACACATGTGCATATTGTTGCCCGTTGCCCCAGAGAATGATCCAGCTATTTTCTTTAGAAAAAATGCCGTTTTTTCGGTTACCTGAGAATCACGAGGCTGCGACAGATATGGCTGTGAATATATGAGAGCCCGTTAAAATTTTAATTGTTGCTTCTGACCCTAATATAGAAGCTGAGGAGGAGGAGGAGGGACGCTATGAATGGATACTCTCTGCCAACAATAAAAAAAACATGGAACGAAAGAAACGTGGTGAATATAGTTTGTTTTGATCCAGGAAACAAATTTTGTTTCGCGAAGGTCAAAGGCAAAAGCATAGTTGCTATGCTGACGAACGACAAAACAGTGTAGTTTCTATGCTCTGCAACCAGGTGTACATGCACTGAAAAAAAAACGTAGTGCCATTGCCAACCCTCTTCAGCAGTTGTAACAGTGGCGTGAAACGGGCTGAGTTCCACGATCATGCTGCGAATGACCACAGAATTTTCATCCCTGACAAAAAGTGGTACGAGCCTGTATTTACCCAGATGAAAGAAATGGGCGTAGACAACGCATGCAGGGTGTGCTACTGCACTGGGGGGTTTCAGCAGACCCTCTCCGCGTTGACTGTTGTCCTTTAATCGCATAGTAGCACGGCATTGACTGAGCCTTGTTGTACCCAACAGAAATCCTCAGCGTCCGCTGGGCTTGCTATTACACTCTATCTATACGGACATTTTCACAAGAACCTTGGAAAACAATTCAGGTATGCCACAATACATTGAAATGGTGTTGCAAGAAGCGTGACGTTACGCTTTCCAGATAGCGCTGGTGCTTCAATAAGTTGCATGGGCCAACATAGGCTTGGTATTCGTTTGACAAGGGCCTAGCGTACTCTCCACTCTTGCGTCACACCAGCTTTCCAATTGCTATGTTGAGGGCCTCGCGTACTTTCTATAGTACAGTATCATAACTTCTGAAAAAATAAATGAAACTCTACGAAAATGTGCACGTGCTGTTGTCTGCTGAATTTAATTAAACGTGCGAAATATCAATAAAACCCAACTAGTACTTCTTGCGTGCGCCTTAATTGGTTAAATAATGCATCGCTTTCCCCGTTCATTACTAAGTGGAATGCGCCACGCGTTGTACCCTCTTGATGCGGGAAAAAAAATTGAGGCAGCTTCGCACTAGTGGTGCCAAATGTGAAGGAAGTGCGGAGCTGGGCAGCCTTCTTTGCTTCTCTTCGCTTTTCTCTTTCTTTCCTCCTCTTTCTTTCTTTTTCTCTTTTCCATGTTTTGTCTTTTATCGCTCTCTATTTCTCGCCGTCTTTCACTGCTTCTAAATTTTTGTGTGGTTTTGCCTGCGTTACGCCAAGTGACGAGAGCATACGACAGCCCGGCCCCCCAAGTGCTCCCTACTTAATGTCATCATCAAGGTGCTCGAAGAACAAGGGGAAGAAGAGTTCTCTTTGGTGCGAGCGCACGCTATATATGTCAGAGATGGCTATGCTATATGTGGTTCTTCCTGCGTTACGCCAAGCGACGACGATAGCATACGACCGCCCGGACCCCTTCCGCACCTAAACATTACACAAAGCGTGTGCCCCCCTTCTCCCTCTGTTTTATTTCTTTTATTCGTGTTTCGGCATAACGCACGCGTTTCATCGCGCCAGTTTATCTCAGTATCAACCCCCGTCTTTCCTCCTCCCACCATTTTTGCACTTGCCCTCTTTTCATTCACCTTTGTGGCTGGGGTTAGAGCTCGAAGCACACACATGCCCTTAAGTATGCAGTTGCCCCCCTTCAAGAAGGCAGGCCCATTATTGAGAGGCTGGCTGCAGCGACATCCCTTGTTCAAGAATTTTTCCATCGCATGAAGCCTCATCTGATCTTCTTCATGACTTCTCCTATAAGCACTCCTGATTTGTCATCTTCGTTTGTATGTAGAATTCACGCTACGTAGCATTAGGATTTTGGTGTTGAGTTGTATGCTAGCGTATGCTAAGCAGGTCCATACTACATAAGAGCCAACAAGGTGTGTCTAAAAATTGGGATTAGTATTCGAAAGGTATTCATTTCAAGCTGAAAGCACCTTTGTGCTTTCAGCTTGAAATTTACCCCACTGGCGGAATCATCTCTAAAGCTGCATTTACAGCAACATCATCAACATCTCTTTGATAGGCTACTTTCTTTTTCTCAGTAATACATCATTTGCTAGCTGGGTATTTCTAATTCACAAAAAAGCGATCAGCCTCGGCACATAGGTTCCATCGCGCCTTTCAGCGCCAAGCAGAACAGTCTGAGGACGTTGAACGGACTGTCGCCACATTGGTTGCCGCTGCCCACATTCTGAACATTGTAGAAGAGCCAGGCCGTACGCGCACGGTAGCCTCCATACTGCTTTACGGTCCTGTTGAACTGCGAATGATCAATGTATGCTGTACATATAATTCTGCTGCCTCCAGCGAAACCTCCTGTAAGCGTAGCTAATCAAAGACAAAGAAAAAAACACACGCACGCAGAAACCGCTACTCCTAAATGATGAATTATTTTAAACAGGGGTTGTGCTGAAGTCGACGTTTGGACAAGCAGACTTGTCTTCTTCAAGTCCGCCTGTCGAAACGTCGCTCCAGGCACAGACCCCTTGTTTGGGAATTTTTCACCCTAAGCTTCTTCCCCTGTCATCTGCATTTTTTTATTTGCTCCGAACTGAATAATTCTGCAGAACAGTGTCCTGAAAAGCCAGTTGATAGATGATACTGCGAGTGAAGAGAGCGAGAACGGGACAAAGGCGTTGTCTGTACGTCCGTCTTATTCCCGGTCTCGCACTGTTCACTCGCTGCGTAATTCCATTTTATACGAATCCATCAACATGTACCAAATGAGCGCAAGCAAATGCTGTAAAAATGGACATTAATTAGTACATATGGAGAGAGAGACAGAGGTTAAGTGAAAGGCAGGGATGTTAACCTGAAGAAAATTTTCGGTTTAAAAGAGTACACGAGTCACCAGGCAGAATGAAAATTGAGCATGCATTCGTTATGCGGAAAACCAAGGGACTTCACGTATTTATTAGTTGGCAAGTAGCCAGGTATGCGAAAAAATATTTCTTTTAATAGCAGAACTGCAAAATAATCAATAATTTTTCCGGCAATCCAATCAAACTGCAGGCGTCATACAAAATAGTATTTTCTGAAACATGATGGTGCAAAACAGTAACGACAAACAATGGGCAACTGACCGAAGATCACTTTATGGACGTGATAATTATTGTCCTTTATTCTGTGCTTCATGCACATTTGCCGGTTTGAATTACGTGCGTTATCCTGCAAAATACTCAGTTTCACATCGATAGTGGTTTGAAAAAAAGGCTAAAAATATGCTGAAGTGCGGATTAAAGCGTATGTTCGTCCTATCCTTGCAAGAAACCATTTTTCTATCTGTTTGTTCTAGACGCCCAAAATCAATCCATTCATGTGCCTTAAATAATACAGCCAGTGCATCAAAGCAGCATTCTGCCGTTCAATACTGGTAGGCGTGATGATCCTGCCAAGTAGTTCCATTGTCTAAAAATGTACTACTTTGGCAAGGCTCTTCATACTTGAAAATTAGCGCTTTGTCGAAGCGGAGACATTATTCACAATGTTTTGATACCTGAGTACCAAGCTGCTTTAAAATAATGCAAAATTAGGAGGTTATCCAAAACCCTGTAGGATATTTCCGTTAAAATGCAGGTCCATGGCGGGATAAACCGTCGGTGAAAATAAATTGCAGAATAAAGCAGAAACACAAGAATCACCACAAATATTTGTATTTTCTCTGGTAATACCAGCTCCTTTGTTTACTTACACCACCGAAACAGGCCTTCAGAGACTCAAGCAAGGAGTGGCAATACAAACGGATGTTCGATCCCAGACAACGGTAAAGCCTCAAGCAGGGGTTGTAAGCACAGTGTTTCCACAATCTCAGAAACAGTGTGAATAAACACAGTAAACCAGTGTTGCTTTCGGCGCCATTCAATCCGAGGTGGATGTGCGCACCCCTAGTTTGAGATTGTAAGAAGCGCTAGTGCGCCAAAACATTATCATTGCAGCTTGTAAAAAAAGCATTTCGAGTCATCCATTACATGCTCTTGTGTTGTGGAACGCCTATTTTCTCCATATAGCACGGTGTGTAAACGAGTTTCCAAGGGAGGACCAAATGTCTCAGAGAACTAAAGGTGCAGCTTGGGCACCGTAGAACTGCAATAGACTATTAATATTCACAATTGTTAGTGTTTAACGTGACACTACCACGATATAAATAGGTACGATTTAGTGAAAGGCTCCGCATAATTTTTACCGTCTCCCGCAACAACGCACTGACCAGCACTGACATCGAAATGCGACAGCCGCTGCCTGTATTGAACCTACGCCTTTTGGGTCAGCCACCGAGCATTGTGACCACTGTGCTACCGCTGTGACTAAAATATTATAGTGGAAACTGCGGCTTTACAATGTAAGAAATCTCAGTTCAAACAGAGAGGCTACACCCTGTGAGCCACTGCAGATTTATTACGATAGTGGATATGTATCTAAACCATCACGGGGTTTTTGCCGTCGGCGTCACTATCATGTTCCCCGTATGTTTAGATATGTATCTACATACATAAAGTCCACGAAGAAAAATAGTCCCGAGCAAATTTTTTCTGGAGCACTTGTCTTGGAGTTTGCCAACCGTCGTACAGGAAAACACTGCTTATCAAAGAACAATCAGTTGCGGTTCTTTTTGTGCGTAATGATGTCTTGCAAAAATGTGGTGAGTGCATTAAAATACGTGCGAGGTCACCATTTCACAAAAATGTGGACGTGGTAGGGTTGGTAATGCTATCATGGGGATAAAGACGTTTGTTTTTTCATTAGACCCAATACCACCCTGAATACTTCAATCAGCACAATTACCTCAACAATGTGGTCAACAGTACACGCTTTACATGTTACTCTAGATCTTTCCAAGCCTCGTCGAAGCTCCTTATCTTATCGGTTTACCTTAGCGAAGCTAATACCTACAAATGCGAATCGGTTTATATGTGACGCTACATTAACTACCTCAACTTGTGGCCTGGTGGGTTACTCTGTCCTATGTAATATACAACGGAATAAGTTTGCAAAGCTTATAAATAGCCACAGCTCATTAAATATTGTCCCGGCTGGTCTGCGACACCCGAGTCTATGCAAGACGAGCGTGTGGACGCTAAACGCTTACAGAGGAGTACTTTATTCTCTCGATACTGAGAAATAAAGCCCAGAACGGAGCGCAGCCGTGAATTTAATAAAAGCTCAATAATTTCAATAAAGTCAATTCCTCAATATCTGTCCCTCAGTGTTTTGTGGTTTGACTTCACTCTTCGCCAGGAATGTCCCAAATACAGTGTAGTTCTGTACTGCACTTCCAATAAGATGAGGACACTCTTCTGGCCTTTCCAAATAGCCATACCACCACTTAATATTGTCATATGCTGTCAGCCATCGCCATCTGTAGAAAAGCAAAGCCAGAACATTCGCGGCTACTTCCAACTGATCATTCACAGGCTCTTTTGCCTAACTATGCAGCTCGGAACACGTTGAATTCTCGTGCGGCGACACGCACAACCCTTAACATCATAATACAGTTAAACTGCTGCTGCAGTTATATCTTGTGTACACGGTCATACTAATTTGTCGTAACAAGTGTCTGCAAAGAAAACGAGGGCGTGGTGTCACGTGGTCTGTCTACTCACTTTGTAGGCCAAAGAACGATTGAACTCGCTGGTTGCGAGGACTTTCGACGCATTCGAAATAACCCCGTAGGGGGAATCTTGGATAGCCGATATAGTTCTCGGCACCAGCAGTAAAACTCGCTTGCTCGCACAGCTGCAACAAATGTACACAAAGAAAAGTCACTAACTTGACCTCCGTACATGTGCATTTAAGCATCTATGCTACAGCTGGATATGTTATGTGGTTTTGTCTACGTGACGCCAAGCGACGACAAAAAAATACGACAGTCTGGCCCCCTAGAGTCCTCCGCAATTGATATGAATTGTTTTGTAACATAGTGAAAACAACACAATAGGCCTACACAATGCGTCCTGTGATACAAAATGACGCCTTCTTGCCTTTATAGTTATGAATCTGAACATATCATAGGCGTCACACTACTTCGATCAATAGCTGAGGTGGCAGAACCACCCAGCCGCTGTGGCAGAACAGGCATGGGAGATTCACTTATTCCACAGTACCATAGTGCATATGGCCTGTATTTCTTTCATACTCACGCGTGACGTTCTGACGCTGTGAACAGGTCATCGCTTGGCAGCATCAAACCGTGATATGCTGTCAGCCATCGGATCTCAGGATAAAGAAAATGTTTTTTTTTTTCAATCTATTCTAATTACGTTTCAATCTCCCGTTTTGTTCAAGCACTCTCCCGGACCTTCCTGTGCAAATATAAGCAGTTTTCACAGAAAAGGTGGAATTTTAAATTAAAGACTTTATAAAATAACGAAGCAAGTTGCTCATTTTATCGACTTCGTTCAATTGAAGGATAACTGTAACTTCTTAGAGGCATATGTTTATCTTGTGTTTTCACAAAAGCTTAGATATATCAAAGCATTGTGCTCATACAACGCCTCTGAGATTACGACACCGAATTGATCATTACACGGGCTGGAAAAGGTGAATACAGATCAATCTAAAATATACCAGCCACTCGTCGTTGTGCCTTCTTTACGGATACGCAAGGCTTGTAAATGGCGTCCTCGAATGACTTTGCGGTACTGTTCATGACGTACTGCAGGACGGACAGTTCGAAAGACAGGCCAGTTATTATCGACGGATTTGTGAATGATATATTCGGCAACACCGCGAACCAGTTATCTGCCTGAAAAGAGCAGTGAAAATACAGGCATTTCTAGGTTACCGTGAAACGTCGGGAAGACTCACTCGCGTAAAAATTGCGTATTTACTTGTGCATATTCAGTTATATCGACCTATAATTAGAACAGAAGTTCGAGATTTAGTATTTTCCCTGAATGAAAGACCGATCTATTTCGAGAGGTCCCAGCAAGACAAGGGTAGAAGACACTTGATATTAAAGAACACAATATATCGGAGAAAAAGCAATGGAACCAAAGATATGCGATATGACCCAGTTCCACACATGAAACATAAAAATGTCCCGTTCTTCTCTTATTGTTTCAAGTGCATCCAGTATTGATGAGCACTTCGAAATACCACAGCAAGAGCCATGTCTGTAAAGCGAGAAAGCATGACACCTTGTGTCAAATCAAATTGCGGAGCACTTCAATGAACATGCATGACGAAGCCTTAATATCAGTAGGTTCAACAAGAGATTTGGGGACAATATGGAGTGGGTCTACTTGAAAATTACTTCAGATTACTTTAAACTTGGAGCTTCGCAAAAAAATCTACAGGTGAGCCAAATCACAGATTGTGTGGTCGTGTCCACTTGAACATCTTGGAAGACAAAGTATAAAAATTTTCGTGGTCGAGCAAAATGGAAGTATGAAGATGTCGACCACCTTAGGTATTTCGGGGTTGGCATGGAGGAAAATGTCCTAGCCCCACATCAAAATTTGGAGTTGGTCGAGCCTACAGAATTTGTTAAAGGTCATATTGCTAAATTCGAAAATGTGTCACGTTTTAAATTTTAAAGAGGCAGAGGGGAGTACCAATTTAGACATGGCGAAGGGCCTGATAAAACCATATACATCGGGAACAATAAAATAAAAAGGTTATCGGATGAGCGAATATGAAAATTTAAGAAGCGAGTCCAGTTCGAAATTTCGCATTGGGCCAAAAGACACACCTTGGGATGGAAATTTTTAGGCAGGCGAACTCTAGCATTATGGTAGAGCTGGCTTTTAAATATGGAGGCTATCAATATAAAAAGTTTGGGTGGCGGCTATTTTAAAATTTTGGACCGCTCAAATAAAAAACTTTGTTGGTTAGCGAACTTCAAAAGTTACGTGAGTGCTCAAATAGAGACTTGAATGCGCGAGAACGTAAAAAATTGCAGCATACCCACGAAGTGAACACTGATGATGGGGCGAAGCAGTCTGCATCGGATTACGAATCGTGACCTTCTATTTTCTTCTGGTTAACAACCTTTTCTTTTGCTCTGTTTAACCTTTTGTTCTTGTCATATGCTTCGGTTGATGGGTGGGTAAATGTCGGTGTTCTTACGGTTCTGTGTCCTTTTATTTTGTTTGTTCTGGTTATCTGTCTTTTGATAACCTTTTTTGTTGTTCACAGTTGTGTCGGTTTGTCCACGTGTTGTCATATCCTCTGCCAAATGCTTTGATTGATTAGTAGTTAAATGATGGTGTTTTACGGTGTTGGGGCCTTTTATTTTTTTAACCATATGCGCACTATGTACGCTCTGTAGACGGTATTGCGCACAGATGTTTCGCACCTGCGCTTCGACTAGGAACAACGGCGAGGCGAGCGTCGACGACACCGGCCGGACATTGTGCGACCCTTAGGGTGCTTCGCCCCTAATTCGCGGTAGCAACAGCTCACACATCTTTGCCATGTGAACCAGCTTGCGAAGTCAAGTGTACACCGTTATGAAACAAATGTGGGCTGCTTAAGATTAAAAAATAATGACGAGAGCCAATATCAAAAATTCGTCTATGGGACGAATAAAAATTTTACCAATGGGCCAGCTTGACATTTCGGAGTGGCGGAAATAGGAAAATGTCATCATCGTCATCATCAGCCTGACTAGACCCACTGCATAGCAAACGCCTCTCCCATGTTCCGCCAATTCATCCGGTACTGTGCTTTCTGCTGCCCCGTTATACCTGCAACCTTCTTATTATCATCTGCCCACCCAATTTTTTGTCTCCCCCCTCAAGCGTTTGCATTCTCTTGGAATATACTCAGTTACCCTTAATAACCAGTGGTTATCTTGCCTACGCGATACGTGCCTAGCCCATGTTCGTTTATTCTTCTTGATTTCAACTATATCTTTAAACCGCACTCTGATTTCTTCCTGTCTCTTAAGGTCACACCTCTCATTTTCCTTTCCATCGCTCGCTGCGTCGCCCCCAATTGAAGTTGAGCCCTCTCTGAAAGCCTCCAGGTTTCGGCTCTGTTGGTAAGTACCTGGTAAGACGCAGCTGTTATATACCTTGCCCTTGAGAGATAGTGGTAGACAACCATTCATGACTGGATAATGCCTGCCGAATGTGCTCCACCCCATCTTTATTCTTCTAGTTACTTCACTCTCATGGTGTGGCTCCGCGGTTACTAGCTGTCCTGATAAGGCGTATTCCTTTACAACTTCCAGTGTCTCGCCACCTATCGCAAAGAGCTCTTCTCTGCCGAGACTGTTGCACATTATTAAAGACGATAGTCTTTCTTGGGATACTTGAACGCAAAAATTTTGGTCTTTCTGTCTGTCTGTCGGTAACCCGATTCAGCTACTCGGCCAAAGTGCAACCACTTTCTGAACGCCCAGCCATCTTGAACTGGTGTTGCCGTTCATACTTGTGAACATATTCGATCAAAAATCAAATACTACGCATACCTGAGGCGCAACATTGAATATGTAAGGTATCAGGTCGTGTGTTCTCTTATTAGAAAATACACAGATACGTAATTTTAAAGACCCTAGTGTCTTTTAGGCTGTGCTGAAAATGCGAAGCTGTGCATGAATTGCGACGCTTTGCACGAAAAAGCGCTTTGCCGACGATGAAGTGCTGCCTCTGGCAGTGACCCTTGGTTCAGCACAAGCCCATGTTTTTCGATGGCGTCCATATCTCGCGCAGCGCCGCCTCTATTTTATCAATGCCAGCCAGATGCGGCCATTTCAACGTAGAGTAGGCGCTGTCTGAGGCAAGGCAAAACATAGTAGTATGGGCTGCACAAGACTATCGTCTTTCGACGACATTTGCAGCGAAGCACGCAGATACGCGGCCAATTATTTAGTTTTATGCATATTAATTTTAAGACCTACTCTCCTGCTTTCGCTGTCCAGTTCAGTAATGAAGAAAAAAAAGTGACAGTTCTAACAAAAAGCAAATCTCGTTGCGTGGATCTCTGCTGGCCAATCACAACAAATAACGAGCACAGCTAGCCTCGCAAGCTTTCCACGTTAAAGAAAGCGCAAGCTTGTATCTGATACTTACACGTAATGAACATTTTTCACTCCATATACTCAAACTGCAATGATTGCGACCTCATCCGTGTCCATATTTTCGCAGAAGTCAAGGGAGTGACAAGTAGCCAAAAACTAGCCAAGTAGCCAAATCGTTTTTGCGGCTGCCGTTGGCCCAAAAAGTAGCTAAATGAATGCAAAATAGACAAACCCACACACCCTGTGAACGAAGAAGTGTTTTTGGCAAATATATGTGTTCGAGTAAAAAGAGACCAGTTGTACAGAGCCAAAGACTCTCGTTTCATTTTTCTGGTGTGTGCTTGTTCGCGCTGAAATTTTCACACTAGAACATACAACTCAGTTAAGTTGGCGCTCTTTAATAGAATATTGCCCTTTGCTCAGCCATTTGAAGTAAATCTTTCGCTTCAAATTAATATCTAGTTGACGAAATTTGTGAGAAAAGGAAAAGAAAATCGTGCCTGGACTCATCCTTCATTACTTTACGGCGTAATGCGCAAGCAATGTGCGCTGTTCGATGACAAAGGGCATCATTTAGAATTACAATGCAAACTGCGGAGTTGGTGACGCTGTACAGCCGAATACAATGCTCAATGGATTCACATATCAAAAGCGCCTCCATGCAGCATGGTAGAGTAAGTTACGAAGACGACTTCTTACATGCAACAAGGAAGCTTACCAGCGCGGTGATTTGTGGGTGAAAGGTTGTTATCTGAGTAGGAGGCGCGACCACACAGGGAACCTTGGAAGTGATCCATCCCGTCGATGTTATGGCAATGTATATATCTGCTATGAAAGTGCTGGAACGGCAGAACGATTACGATGACACATTCAAATAGCGGCACTTTTTGATCTAGCTTCCACTAGAATAACTAACCATTTACAGCGCTTTACCCCAAAGGTATGCCCCAAGGCATATGTGACAAATTATGTACCTGGGAAGTAAAGCAATCGTTTTAAATGCGAATGCATTTCTTAGTCGGGCTATGTCAGGCATCCGGCGTCGTGCGGCGTTGGCGTTGTCCGCGGCGGCCTCCGCGCGCCGGCAGGTGTTATCTCTCCGCTCTCATTCCCTCTCCCATAGCAACAGCTGCGGGCGCGCGCGCTTATCCTCGCCGCTAGCAACCGGAGCATGTGGTGCGAGAGAGTGTAGGAGAGGGTAGGTGCAGTGCTTCGCCGCTCCTTCTCTCGCCGTTCGCTCTCTCTCCTCCCTGCGCCCCACTCTCCCGTCCGCTCGCGCCTCACTCTCGACCGTTCGCTGGCTGGGCGCCTCTCAAGGCGATGGCAGAAGTCGGTGTCGGCGCAAGAAATGCATTCGCATTTCCTCACGATTCCCTTCGGGGAGGTGGGGGGCATTTCTTGAAAAAACGGTTCACCACAGCTGAATGAAGGAACGACATATGGCTGGCCGCCATCTGGCGCATCATACGGTATTTCTTATAGAGCGTTTAATTAGTTAATTAACTGAGATCCAATTATGCTATATTCCTAATAAAAATCAGCATGTGTGTTTGGTTACGGTGGGCAGGGCATTTCAAAACGACAGATCCATTTTTTGTGTCAACATCAATGCTGCGCGGTCATTTTTACCGGAGTTTCAAAAGGCCCGTTAAAAAATTGAAAGGACACTTTGTACATTCCAAAGTGTGTTCGGCGAAAGCTTGTGGCCATTCGACGGACTATGGCCATGTCTTTTTTTCTTTTACACTCTCAGTGGGATGGCACACAGACGGAACGTGTGCGTGATTTCTCTTTTAATTTTTTACCGTGAATCGCAACGAGACGCGAGACCGATGTGCCTCCGTTCGCGTGCGTTCGTATTTTCTCGCGCGTTGAGGATCGTACAGACGCCATCCACGTTCCAGCGCTTAAATTGACGGGCACTTTCCAAATTCCAAATTCGTCAATTGAGACGGGGTCGGTCAGAATGGAACGCCATGCGCACGTCTGCTTTCCTTGCGTGATTGGAAAAGCTGGGCACAGCGGCGCTACGCACGAAAAGCGCGAGCGCTGTAGAGTCCGACGCGACCGGCGTCTGTGTGCACGCCCTGGCGGCCACCTGGTAGAGTGCCAAGGTTTGGACGGACACGGGCGGATGGATAGACGGACGCGGACGGACGGACGGACGGGCGGATGGATGGACATGAGCATGAGACATTAAAGGCTTTTCACTTTAATATAAATAAAGCCACGTGACTTCGCTCTTGCGCTGCCGTATTGCGGCGGTATCAACCATGCTTCGAGCGAAAGAGCCCTGGGCGTTGACTGTTGCGAAATGTGTGGCCCCGGCTCTAGATTTCGGCTTCACAGCGCGAAAGCATTTCTTGTGACGGCTCACGACATGAAAACACCGTTGTCCCGTAATAAGCGAGAGGGTGACGCTTCCCGTGCACGTTTGTTACAAGCGAAAAGAAAAAAAGAATCAGCTTCAGTGGCAAACACTGCACTAAATCAAATATACAGTGGGATGGCACTGTATATTTCAGTGCCATCCCACCGTATATTTCCCAACCCTACTGAACCCTTCACCAGAATCATGTCAGTTGTGCCGAAGCAAATCTTCTATCATTATCCGGTGTTATATCAATGTTACTAAACCTTAAGGCAAAAGCATCACCTGGCCCTGACAACATACCGTATCTTTTCCTTCGCCGATATGCTGAGATGCTTGCTCCATATCTAGTATTTTACAGCGAAAGCTGTTATGGGATCACAACAAGGGTCGTTTCTGCGCCGTAGTTGTCCGCCGCTGCCGCCGCCGCTGCCGCCGCCGGTGTCCGTAACCAATATCGCACGAAATAAGAAAAAAAACCAAATAAAAACACCTATGACACAACGGTAATCGAACCCGGGTCCTCTGCGTGGCAACCCAGCACTCTACCAATGAGCTACCCCGCTGCTTGAAACTGCGGCGCAAACTGACCCTTTGCAAGCTTCATGTCGGGTAACGAATCGCGTTAATGTGTGTTATAAAGCGTTTTAGAGCCCTAAAGTAAGCACCAGGCGTCACGCATTTCGAATTGCGTAACGAGTGGGTTGTTCAATGCCCCAACCCATTACAAAAGCCTGGGGCATAATTCTTCATCGTCGTCAGCCACAGCATCAACAAAGTGCACATAATGCGTCACAAGAGTGTAGCGGGTACCACCCTCTTCCGCAGAATGACGAATAATGGCATAGTAGACGCTTCCCCCACTACACAAAAATTATGATGATTTATGGCGTAGTGGGTACCATGCAAGTGGCCTTGTAGTAGTTGCCCCAAGAGTGTTTAAAAAAAAGGTTCAGAAAGGCCGCTCTCCCAGCTTTCGCTGTGACTGTGCTGCGCGTTCCGCGCAGGCCTGGCGTTTTTTTTTGCAGATCATTGATGACAGCTATCATACCTGAAGACTGGAGGACGGCAAGAATTGTACCAGTGCTAAAGAAGGGCGACTCCGCATTGCTAACGAATTATAGACCTTTATATCTTTAACCGCGTCTTGCTGTAAGCTCCTTGAACATATTATCGCTACTTATATTACAAAATTTCTTAATGATAACAGGGTACTGTGTCCATTTCGGCATGGGTTTAGGAAAGGTCTTTCCACAGTTACTCAACTAGCCAAAGTCATCCATAACTTTGCCTGTATTTTAGATAAATCAGGCCAGGTAGACGTAATATTTTTAGATTTTAGAAAGGCGTTCGATCTTGTTTGCCACACAAAACTAATTGTAAAGTTAAAAATCCATAGGACTACCGGAGTTCATAGTTGCTTGGGTTTCCGCATACCTTACAAACCGCACACAGTTATTAAGTATTGACAATCATTTTTCACGACATTTGCCGTGTTAACTCAGGAGTCCCACAAGGAAGCGTACTAGGCCCACTTTTGTTTCTCATACATAAACGACATTTTCCAGGTTATTAATGAACCAATTCAGATTAAACTCTTCGCAGATGATTGCTTGCTTTTTAATGAAATTAAAAGACGGGATGATCAAGCCCTTGCTAAATACTAACCTGCAAAATATACATATGTAGGTGTCAAGAGTGGGATATGCAACTTAACGCTGACAAAATGGTTTTCATGAATATGAGTAGAAAGAAAAACATTTTACTCTTTCCCTATAGTCTCCCTTCACAAGAGCTAACGAGGGTGCCTCACTACAAATACCTCGGCGTCACAATAACTAGTACACTCAGTTGGAACACCCATATTTCGAACATTTGCACATCCGCCTTCCGTAAGCTATGGTTTTTCCGACATAAGTTAAAACACACACCACCTGACGTCAAACTATTCGCAGATTCATCCATTATAAGAACCAAGCTCGAGTACGTATCCATTGTCTGGGACCCTTATACAAAAAAATGAATGTCGAAGCATTGGAGACGATCCAACGAAAATCAGTTAGGATTTAGTTATTATAATCCTGCCAAACAGACTCTCCGACTCAACTAATGAATCTTTATGGCATAAAATCATTGCAATTACGAAGAAAAAAATGTCAGAAAAATTTATCTTTCATTTGAAGAATCGTGAATTGCTACTTCGCCCCCTGAGCCCTACGTGACACCACTGGCGTCACGAACTACAAAAGTGTGTCGTCGTCTCTTCTTGTAGTCCTTGTCTTGTTTGCGCAATTCAACACTTCGGAACTACAAGGCATCGACATGAAGAAAAAACACTAACCCCATACAGCACCAAAACTAATCTGTTCAAGTTCTCATTTTTCCCCGTGCACAATTAACGAGTGGAACTCGCTGCCAAATGTCATCAGTGCAAAGTATAAAAATAATTGAAAATCTTCAAGGATTGATGTTAAGGTTATTTTACTTATGTTTCATTTTTTTTTGTGAATATCGCTTTCTTTTTTTTCCCTTACACTTTTTGAGATGTTCGTTTTGTTATTTCTTTCGTGCATTGCTGTAGAAATTAGATACTGTCTTTCTTCTAAATTTTTTTCCCCTTCCAATTCACTGTGTGTATAAATGTGTCTATATATTGCCTTTTCTAGTACACTTTTGCCCCTCCCGCTAGGGCCCAGTCGGGCCTGCAGCATCTTGTAAATAAATAAATAAATAAATAAATAAATAAGCACGTCAACTTCACAAATGTTCGGACTCCCATACTATTTGACTTTACACAGAATCTCGTAAACACTTTGCAAACAATCCCGAATGCGTGAGGCTGGCGCCACAGTCAGGACGCGCATTGCGTTGATTGATGTACAGGGTCGACCACACCAAAGGCGAACACCTGAGTAGTATTGATTCTTTGAACTGAAGCAAATGAAAATAACTGTTGGGGTTTGGCGTCCCAAAACCATGGCATTATTGTGAAAGACACCGCCCGGGAGAGAGAGACAGAGGGGGGCGGGGGGGCTATGAAAGTTTTGACCACAAGGGGTACATTAACGAGCACCTAAATCTAAGCACAGGCGCCACAGTGGTGTCGCGGTTACGGTGGTCGGCTGTTGACCCGATGGTCGTGTGTTCAATACCCGTTCGCGGACGGCGCATTTCGGATGCACGTTGCTTGAGGCCCGTGTTCTGTGCGATGGCACTGCACATGAAAGAATTGCAGGCGGTCGAAATTTCCGGAGCTATCCGCTACATCTTGTCCCATAAGTTCAGTGTGGTTTGGGCACGTAAAACTCCAGATAATAATAAAACCGCCAGGCCTGCGCGGAACTCGCAGCACAGCCACAGCGAAAGCTGGGAGAGCGGCCTTTGTAGGGCCTTTTTAAACATCAGGGTCTTTTAGGAACTTACGGAAATACGGTACGCAAATACGGTAAGGCAGTGCGGTAGCACTCCTCCTTTCCCGCTCGTTGTGCTTTTGCCGCTCCCCGTTACAGCGACAGTTCGGCCCCCGAAGGACAGGTGTCTCGTTAACAATGCGTAGACTGACAGGCAACAATGAGGCTTGACAGCGCCACAGTGATTATTAAAAATGTTTTTTGTTATGTTGGGGCGCCTTCACCGGTAAAAGGTCAACGACAGGGCAAGGAGGAGAGCTACGGTAATACCGTACCGTATATGCGTACCGTATTTCCGTAACTTGCTAAAAGACCCTATTATTGGGGCAACTACAACAACTGCACTTGCATGGTACCCACTACGCCATAAATCACCATAATTTTTGTGTAGTGGGGAAGCGTCTACCATGCCATTATTCTTCATTCTTCAGAAAAGCGTGGTACCCGCTACACTCTTGTAACACATATGTGCACTTTGTTGAGGCTGTGGCTGACGACGATGAAGAATTTTGCCTCAGGCTTTTGTAATGGGTTGGAGCATTGAACGACCCAATCGTTACGCAATTCGATTTGTGTGACGCCTGGTTCTTACTGTACTGTTCTAAAACGCTTAACAACACACGTTAACGCGATTCCTTACCCGACGTGAAGCCTGCCTAGGGTCAGTTTGCACCGCAGTTTCAAGCAGCGGCGTAGCTCAGTGGTAGAGTGCTGGGCTGCCACGCAGAGGACCCGGGTTCGATTCCCATTCTGCCAAGGTGTTTTTTTATTTATTTAGTTTTTTTCTTATTTCGTGCGATATTGGTTACGGACACCGGCGGCGGCGGCGGCGGACAACTACGGTGCAGAAACAACCGTTGTTGTGATCTCATAACAGCTTTCGCTGTAATATTACTACTACTGCTGCTAAACCTGAATGAACGGGTATGCGTTGCATTTCGCTATCCTCGAAATGTGGCTACTTTGCAGCTCAAGATTCAGTGGCTATATATACAGTTGGCCGGTGAACGGTTGTGCAGTGAGAGCAGTCGGTTTTAGGGGGCGAAGCACCTTCCTTCGTTGTGCGTTGTCTGTGCTCACGGCACAGAACACGCAAGGAACCCACTATACGTCATGAGGATGACGCGGATGACGTTGAAGAATAAGCGCGTTCCAGGCCACACATTCTGGTTCTGCCATGGATGAAAACTAACATGAACGCGCTCTCGCCCGAGAAAGGCGACGGCGACGCCGACAGCAAGCTACTCCAGAGGTCTTTGGAGGTCAGTATTGATAAAATAAAGTACTCCCTTGTAAGCGTTTAGCGTCCACACGCTTGTCTTGCATGGACTCGGGTGTCCCAGACTAGCCGGGATAATAATTAATGGGATGTGGCTATTCATGTACACTTTGTTAACAAATTGCGCTCAATATTACATAGGACAGAGTAACCCACCTGACCACAAGTTGAGGTAGTTCATGTAGCGTCACATATAAACCGATTCGCATTTGTAGGTGTTAGCTTCGCTAAGGTAAACCGATGAGATGAGGAGCTTTGACGAGGCTTAGAAAGACCTGGAAAAGCATGTAAAGGGTGTACTGTTGGCCACATTTTTGAGGAAATTGTACTGATAGAAGTATTCAAGGTGGTATCGGGTCGAATGAAAAAAAAAAAAAAAATGTCTTTATCCTCATATTAGCATTACCAACCCTACCACGTCGGCGTTTTTGTGAAATTGTGACGTCATACATACTTTGCTGCAATGACTGCATTTTCACAGCACATCATTACGCACCAAAAAAACCGCAACTGATTGTTCTTTTATAAGCAGTGTTTTCCTGTACGACGGTTGGCAAACTCGAAGACAAATGCTCCAGAAAAAAATTTCTCAGGACTATTTTGCTTCGTTCAGTTTTGCGGTTTATCAAACTAGCGAACCAGACGCGAGCGCACCATGATCGTGGCTTGCAACTCATGCTGTGGATGTCATGATTTTCATGTTATCACCTGTAATGAATGGTCGTTATACAGTCACGTCACCCAATACCAAATTTTTTACACGTCAAATTAGCTAAATAGCCACAAACGCATAATGAGCATGGCATATGTCATGGTATGCATGACATGCGCTTCATGATTTTCATATTAGTACGTAGCATTTGCGTTTGTCATACAGAGAAATATCGTCATCACAATTTTGGTTTATATCAAGTTTACGGAACGGCAGCTAAAGCACGACGTCCATAGCATGTAAGCCATGACATTAAGGACAAGTCATGGTGTTCATGATATGACCAGTTATTTATGTTCGTCACACAGTCATGTTATGCCGTACCAATCCTGGTGTAAGTGCCATGAACCATACGGTCCGGAGAGCACAAAGCCGTAGTCGGCTAGAATATATAGATACACTCAAAGTCACCGATGTTCGTTAAGAAATCTTTCGCATATAAAATAAAAGCGGAGCGATAAGGGGGTGTAAAGCGAAGGGCAGATGCGGCGTGCGGACTACGTACTTCGGCGCCACAAGGTGGGCGCACTGTTTGCGAAGCTTCCAAAGCGGTGGCTGTGTGAATCTTTGCCATCGGGAGTCTCGTGTGGCGGCACTGATTTACCGCCGACTCGCGCAGCAGCGTCTGTGGCACTGCTTATACACGTGCAATTAAGTCTTTGCTTTCGTCGATCTGCAACACCGACAGTTAATGTTAATCCATCATGTTCTCTAGCGCGTGTGCGATTTCGGCCGTTCATTTTAAAATGCATATATCGTAATACATTGTTCTGTAAGTCTAGCTATGTTTCAGGAGAGCAATTAAATTGCGCGGAGAAATAAGAACTGAGGTTGTCGAGCACTTTTGCGCCCACCGGTCATTGCTAAACCTAAACACAGTGCCGAGATCTTGTTGACGAAAAAAGCGTGCGTCGGTATGTTTTATTCTTCTTTCATATAACTAATAAATTCGATTAGAATTAGTCGTACCTTGTTGCCCGCATCGTCATGGCTCCCTCTAGCTGAACAGTGCACGAAGCAATGAAAAATCATCGCAGAACCAAGATAAACAATTAGCACTAGCACCATAGGGGCTGCAATATGGGACTCGTTTCCTTTTTGTGCCCAACAAAACATGGGGCATCGAGCTTACAATCGTCGAGAGCTGGTGCTGTACATTTTCAATATCCCCTATTATCATGAATAACAACGCCTACACTTTCCATGGCATCATTGTCTGTTAGTCGCCATAAGTAGTGTGCCTAATAAAGAAAACAATTCCCCATCTCCCGCTAAAGGCAACCATGTGTGGAAGCGAAGCAGCGGGGAGATGGTTGGCTAGAGCGGGAGAAACGTCGCCGCTCCCGTTTCGCGGCAGCGGCCCGGGCGCTCATCGCTGCACAGGAGAGAGAATGAGGGGCGCGCGCTCCGTCATTTTCATACCGCGGTACTACCGTGGCGCATCCAGCGGAGTATGCAGCTGTCGCACCACCTGATGTGCGCGCCGATCCGTACAGTAGAGGATTCCATGAGGAGAGAACGGGGGGGGGGGGGGGGAGAACTGTAGGAGAGGGGAGAGAGGGCGCGGGGACGCGCAAGCGCTGTGGGCGTGTGGGACGCGGTACGCGGGAAGGAGGGCCGGACAAAGCCCCCGCAAGCACATGCAAGCAAGATAAAGGAATGCAGTCAACGGGACGCGGGCGCCGCTCCGTAGAGAAGAGGATTGCTAGACAACAGAAAGGGGCCGCGTAGGAGAGCAGGGAGAGGGGGTGTGGGACGCGGGAAGGAGGGACGGACAAAGCCCCCGCAAGCACATGCAAGCAAGATCAAGGAATGGAGTCAACGGGACGCGGGCGCCGCTCCGTAGAGTAGCGGATTCTAAGAGGAGAGAAAGGGGGGGAGCATAGCTGTTCTCATAAGTATTGTGCCTAATAAAGAAAAACGAGCCTTTACATTTGCATTTCTTTCCCTTTTACTGTTAAAGGAAGCATCGGAGCATGTGGCGGCCGCCCGACTCCACTGCCAGCGAGTAGCTTACATATACGGCAAACAAAAGCACAAAATGTGGTACAGTCTTGCACTGGTCGAATTCACTGGTGATGATGTCGCTATGCTTCGCTTGAACCAGCCTCGGTGGCCTAACGGCTATAATGCTAGACTGCGGACCCCGAAGTTGCGGGATCGAATCCAGGCAGCGGCGGCCGCATTTTCGATGGAGGAAAAAATGATTGAGGCCCGTTTGCTCAGATTTAGGTGCACTTTAAAGAACCCCAGATGTTCTAAATTTCCGGGGCCCTTCACTATGGCATATCTCATAACCTCATCTTAGTTTTGTGATGTTAAGCCCCAACATTTATTAGATATGCTTCGCTTGTTAGAATTTGGAAATATTTTTGTTTGCCAGGAAACAAGTGTTCATTAGTAAACTAGCCTGCACAATTTGAACCATTTATTCAGCGTTCATGGGGCCACAAGCAACTGCACGATGTTCTTTGGTGGAGTAGCTGTGGTAGAACTTGTCCTATAGAAACGTACACACCATAAGAACAACTGTTTGGGTTTTAAGTACCAAAGCCACGATATCATTATAAGAGACGCCGTAGTGGAGGGCTCCAGAAATATCGACCACCTGGGGTTTATCAAAGTGTACTTACATTAGCTACAGGGGCCTCAAGCATTTTCTCCACGATCGGAAAGGCTGCCGTCGCAGCCAGATTCCTTTCCGCGACCTTCGGGTCAGCAGTGGACCATCATGACCACTAGATCACCATGACGGGTCGGGTCCAATCATGCCAACGTTTCATTGACTGCATTTAGTTTGGGGGGGCCCGTGCGGTTTTCACATAATCAAATACTGTGTGCGACCACGTGATAAATATTCATAAGCCCTAATTTTTACTTCTGATGTAGATCTACTCAATTGCGCCTTATGATCCATAATACTTAGCTGACTTGCCACATCATACCTCATCGTGTTAACGTCTGAGATAAAATGAGATATTTCTAGGTTTTATCAATCAGATGCGTTGTTGCTTGTACCACTGAGTATATTCCTTTTGTTAGATTTTTTTAGAAGAAAACTCAGATTCGTCCCAAGGGCGATGCACTGAATGTGGTGACAGGAAATTGGAATGTGATAAGAACGATGTCTAAGCATCGATGTCTTAGAACGATGTCTAAGCATTATTTCAGGATACAATATCGCGTTACTCTACGAAACTAGAGTAAAGGAATACGCCCACTCATGGCAGCGAGGTGGTTGTCGTCCTACCTGCCGTCTCAGCTCGAAGCAAACCGTGTAGGAGCCGTCGATTGATGACTAGAGAAATAGCACGCTCGCGGCAGCGCGGTGTTCACGAAGGTGCGTAATTTTTACCCCAGCGATGCATCTCCCCCACCGGCACCCCTTCATGAACCTTCAACCGACGAAGGACGGGCGGGGCGCTTCCTCTACGGCAGACCTCGCGTGCGCGCCGATGTTTTCGCATGTGCCGTTCTCCCGACGGAGTTGGCCGGTTCATTTCATCCTTGCTTCAGCCGCGTTCGTCGGTAGCGCTCGGGCACTATTATTCACATGTAGAACATACGATGCGCAGTAGGAGGTTGCGACTTGGACTTTATACGGAACATGACGCCGACTTCGAAAACCATTTGACAGTGTCCATATACTTCCTCATCATATCAATGAGGTGATAGAGAAATGCGCGGAATACAACCAACCCCTATACATAGCCTTCATAGATTACGAGAAGGCATTTGATTCGGTGGAGACATCAGCAGTCATGCAGGCACTGCGGAATCAGGGCATCGACGCAGCCTATAAAAACATAATGGGAGAAATCTACAGCGGGTCCACAGCCACTATAATCTTCGATAAAGAAAGCGACAGAATCCCAATAAAGAAGGGCGTACGGCAGGGAGACACGGTCTCTCCAATGCTATTCACCGCGTGTTTACAGGAGGTTTTCAGGGCCCTAGATTGGGAAGAGTTAGGGATAATAGTTAATGGAGAGTATCTCAGTAACCTGTGATTCGCTGATGACATTGCATTGATGAGTAACGCGGGAGACGAATTACAGCTTATGATTACTGAACTAGATACGGAAAGTAGAAGAGTAGGTCTGAAAATCAATATGCATAAAACTAAAGTAATGTGGAACAATCTTGGCAGAGAACAGCGCTTTTGATAGGTGGCGAGGCACTGGAAGTTGTAAAGGAGTACGTCTACTTAGGACAGGTAGTAACCGCGGAGCCGAACCATGAGATTGAAATAACTAGAAGAATAAGGATGGCATGGGGCTCATTCGGCAAGCATTATCAAATCATGAATGGTAGTCTACCACTATCCCTCAAGAGGAAGGTATATAACAGCTGCATCTTACCGGTACTTACCTACGGAACAGAAACCTGGAGACTTACAAAGATGGTTCAACTTAAAATGAGGACGACGCAGCGAGCGATGGAAAGGAAAATGATAGGTGTAACCTTAAGAGACAGGAAGAGAGCATAGTGGGTCAGGGAACAAACGGGGGTTAAGGATATCATAGTTGAAATCAAGAATCAATGGATATGGGCCGGGCACGTAGCACGTCGGCAGGATAACCGCTGGTCATTAAGGGTAACTGACTGGATTCCAAGAGATGGCAAACGCGTGAGGGGGGAGACAAAAAATTAGGCGGGTAGATGAGATTAAGAAGTTTGCAGGTATAACGTGGCAGCAGAAAGCACAGGACCAGGTTGATTGGCGAAACATGGGAGAGCCCTTTCCCTGCAGTGGGCGTAGGCAGGCTGATGATGATATACTTCCTACCCAATAAGAAGCGAATTGCAGAGTCCCCTGCTTTCTCCTAAAAACATCACGAAGTTCTGTTTGTACCATTCGGTTTACCTTTTCCAAGCTATTGTCAAGCGCATCTGTGCAATAATAATGTAAAACAGCAGTGCGACGTCCGTCAAAGCGCATGTGGATATGCACTCAATCTTCACAAGGAGGACTGAGAGAAGGGCGCTCAGATTACTTACTTCGCCGCGTTGGTGGAGTAATCTTTGACTTTGTTTACAAAATAAACCAGAGTCGTAGGAGCCGAAGGCAAGGACGGTTTTTTGCGGTGCGGTCCCCGCCTTGTATCTCCTTCAGCCTCTGAAAGACAGAGTGTTTTCTATTAGCCAGAACCTTAACAAAAGCAACCACCAATGAGGCCAAGGTGTTTTTGGGGAACGTTATGTTCAGTTATTAACCGAAGCGCAGTGACTATGATGTAAATGTGAAGAAGTTAAAACGAGCGTGAAGGCAATTTCCTCCTAGTAGGTACCGAGCATACAACCTTCGGATAACACGTCCGATGCTCTACAATTGAACCACGGCGGTTGTCCTCCCGTCCACTTCTTTCGGTTATTTCTTTGTGTTGAAACCTGAAAGTGTTAGCACTCCTCGCAGCCACGGAGTGAGTGTAGAAGGTTATTTTGTTGTTCGTGACCGCTAAGGCGATTGGTGAAAGCGTTTAAGTGTAAAGATTGCGTCATACACCCGTTTCTCTTCGTAACCCATCAAGGCCCATCGTAGCTCATCAAAGTTCGGCGTGCAGGTTTAGTGCGGTGTTAAGCGTCATCTACGCGGCAAGTTAGCCTGAGTGCGTTTGTTGTAAACAAACAAGCATTACGTGTAGTAGACCTACTATAACTATCCGATCAAAGGTCTTGTAAATAGCACTGCCTTTCACACGCACCTTAATAATAGCTTTGGTGGACGATATTGTAAAGTCGAATTCCTTTGAAAAGGCAAGCACGGTGAGGAGTCCGTAGTGCCTGATGCCTTGCCTACGCAGGTAGTCCAGATCGGGTGCGGCGTCATCCAAATCGGTCGGCGTAACATTCCTGTATGTCAGTTGGATCGGTGACTGGGTGTGCACAGATGCCGGTTCAAGGCACTAATTATGATAACTGTAAGCATTCGATCACTTCGTAATTTTGAACTGATTGTTCTTTGCGATAGGCATTCACAAAAACTGTTAAAAGTGTTTATAAGAAACGACATCAGCCAATGACGTCGTTTGACATATTTGCGATGGTGGCAAGTCGCCCATAAAAAAGCACCTGCGGACAGCGCACATTGTGAATTCAGTGTTAAGGCCCGAATTTGGAACGTCATATGTTAGCACTCTTCATAGGAAAAAGTAGTTGAATGTTTACTTGTACATTGATGTAAGAGAGCCTCCACAGTGTCTTTTAGTGTTTGACAGTTATAACACCTGGATTTGCAAAAGTACCGACACATGTATTGTCATAAGAAAAAAAATGCCATTCACTAAAGTGGTGAGCTCCAACCACTTCGTGGTGAGTTCAACCAAAGAAGCGATTCAAGAAAGCGGTTAGTTCAACCACTTCGCGGATGTCAGCGGTTGTGAATCCAGCGCTCAAACGCAGAACACGAGCTGACAGGACGATGATGACAGGATTCAGGTCTAATTTGTCTCCAAAAGGTTTTCCACGTTTATACACATCGTATAACCTGTCATTTTAGCGATAAATTCAAATTGGACACGACATAAAAAATATCGAATATACGAAGCACGAAATATAAAGGGCATACCGGTGTACGACAAGTTAGTTTTGTTTGTCAAAATAACAAAGCATCGAGCGCCAGGACGTAAAAGTGCTCCTATATATTTTACAATATGGTATATGCACGAAATGTGCTGATTGCTTAGTTACGTATCTCCCACTAAAACGGAAAAGTTGGATATGACCATCGGTAGTGTCGTACGGTCTTCAGAAAGCCCAAGTCTGTTTGCGCGTGCGTAACATTATGTGGCATTGCGTAATGAAAAGCTTTATGCAGGAACATCTGACACAGCTCGAAGCCTTCAATCGATACGGACGCAACTGGGTCCGTAATCACAAGGACGTTCTAATTTAAAGGGAATACTTCAGCCAATCAGGATGCGGGACTGGCAGCGTGTCTGGCTGACCAATGAAAATATGCACTCTCGAACATGAAGTTTTGTGAACGCGGACCCTGTTGTTTATGTATTTATACACCATACCAACTACCTCCTATAATTGCGCTCGTTATTCATTGACTTACTGCTTGCTTATCAGCAAGCGACTTCATAACGAATTTTCATTGAAGCTCTTTATTTCTTTACGCAGCCAGCTGTCGAACTACACGATGACAATAGATACATGTGCACACATTAATATAAATCCTGATTGTCTGTGCAAACACCAATCATTTTTTCCTCAGTGAGATTGAATCATCGGTTAGTGAAGCTCACGAAGATGAACGCTAATTTCGATTGCGATGGTTCCACTCGTTATGATCAAATTGCACGGCGTTGCAGTTTTAAAAAAATCGAAGCAAGCGCTATTGATTTCGTTACCAATAATTGCTTACTTTTAATTGACTGTATTTATTTTATTATCATAAAGAGGGAAACGATTCGACTTGTAATAATAAATTACCATTCCTAAATTGAGCGATAGCGTGCACTAAACACAAATGAAGCTGGTGAGAACGCCTTGCAATCATTGCGCCAACTCAACGCAATTTTTGCTGTTGTAATTTAATTAGAGCCTTCCATACGGTTGCCCTTTTCGTAACATTTATAGTCTGAGATTTGGTTTTGAGTCACTGTGGCGAAATGAAGAGGGAAACATTTCGCATTTCCACGCAGTGAATCATGACGAGTGGGCGAAGCACTGGGGATCGTTCTTACCGTAAATCACCCATGACATTGCCCACTCGCGCATGTAAATGAGTGAGAACGCGTGTGTACCGCATATACAATGTGGTTTTGCCGTTGAGTCGCCACTTCCCGCGTTCTCAAATCCGAGGTAGCAGCTTGTTGTCGGCGTTGCCGTTTTGTCTTTCGCGGGCGAGAGCACGTTCACGATCGTTTTCATCCATGCCAGAAAGAGAATGTGTGGTCTGGAACGCGCTTATTCTTCATCGCCATCAGCGCCATCGTTATGACGTATAGTGGGCACATTCCATGTGCTGTGCCGTGATAGCAGAAAGGGAATGTGTGGTCTACAACGCGCTTATTCTTCATCGTCATCAGCGTCATCGTCATCGTCATGGCGTATAATGATTACCTTGTCATCGTCATCGCACTAGCCTGGCTACACCATAATCCCATTAGCGTGGCTACACCGGGGGACACCGGGGGGAGTGATGTACATGCCTCGACTTTAAGGAGCTTCGCCCCTAAAACGCAATTAGATACGTAAGGTCATCCTAGCGTTAAGGAATGCAGTAGTAGCTCGAAATTGAAGAATGCGAAATTGGCCTGCATTTTGAGATAGTGTGACTACGCTGTTATATACATTGGTGTTCTTTAAGAATAGTTGATAAATTAATATGGTTCACTGTTTTACTGCAGCTCCCGTTCATGCCTTACATCTATTATATGCAAATATATCTGCTTAAAAGCATTATTTTCATGTACAATTTTCTGTCTTGAAGAATCGATAACGTAGATTACTTACCGCAAGCTGAATGAAATTCCTAGCTGCATGAGCTTGTAGTTCTGGACCGTCCTCAGGAAGACATACCAGCTGCCGGGGTCCTTTTCGGGGAATATTCGGGTATAGGATGTGACTACGTTGGTGTAGAACAGGTAGTTGCAGTACTTATCCGGCGGGTACATCTCTTCTAAGATGGCTCCCTCGCCTATGGTGCAGATGATTGCATTCACTGTGGTTACGTAATAAAAAATTACACCATCTCCCGCTAAAGGGAACCATGTGTAGATGTGAAGCAGCGGGCGCTAACGCTTACACTGGCGGCGGCGTTGACGCTGGCGCTCATCGCAGCGTTGCGCAGGAGAGAAAACTGGGGAGGCGCAAAGCACGCAGTGATGGAGCGGTATTTTCTACTGGAACATGCCAATCGCTGCTAATGGGCAATCAGAGACAGAAGACTCCGACTGGACACAGAGACCCGCGGTCCGCTTTCAGTCAAAGCGCACGCTGCGAATTTTTATTGTTCAACAACGCACAGGAGAAATCTCCCACCGGCACCACCTTGCAGGTCAAGATCCATTGCCATATATACGGGGTGGCCAGTGAACGGTTGTGCAGCGCCAGCAGTCGGTTTTTTCAACCAAGAAACTCGCTAGCAGACGCTGCCTGCGTCGGCGTCGCGAGGCGAGAGAGGGGGAGCGTAGGAGGGGAGAGAGAGGGGGGCCGCGCATGCGCAGTGGGAGTGTGGACGCCGCCGGCAGGGATGCCTAGAGGAGAGAGCGGGAGCGTAGGAGAAGAGAGAGAGGGGGGACGCGCATGCGCAGTGTGAGTGGACGCTGCGGGCAGGGATGCCTAGATGAGAGAGGGGGGAGCGTAGGAGGGAGAGAGGAGGGGAGGCGCATGCGCAGTGAGGGTGTGGTTGCCGCGGGGGAGGGATGCGCAGGGGAGAGAGAGGGGGAGAGGGAGGTTTTTCATTTTTATTTTTTTTTTGAAAGGGTTTGCGCGTGCGCAGTAAGGAGGCCACGTGGCCCACACCACCACCACCACCACCGGATTAAGCTTCGCCATAAGATGATCCACATCTAAAGAACAGAGGATGAACCTTCCGGATATGTAATGACTATTTTTTTGTTACACATAACGCAGCAATGTGAAATTTGACAGGAGTGGTCGAGAACGAGACGCCAAGAAACATTGAACAACTGCGTGCAAAACTGGGCTACTTGGTTGATCTCCATGGTCAAAGAAGCTCCAAAATACGAAATACGACAATATTAGAAGGATAGTGACACGGCACAGGTGCTGAGCTAACAACTATGGGTTTGTGACAAAGAAAATAATAAAGGCAAGTTTTCGAACTGCACGCGCAACCTACACATCTCAGATATCTGCCACATTTTTTTAGTTGGGTGATGTCACAGTAATGGAGATGGACGTTACAATAGCTTCCCACAGTTGAACACTTAAAAAAAGAGAGCTGATAGGCCCTAAAATTTTTGGGGAGTGAGCGCATTCGGCTGAGATGGAGATTTATAAAATTGCTAAACTCCACTACAGCTTTCAGAAATTTTCATAATAACAATAACCGAACAGTACCGGATAACTTCAACATAGTAATAATAATAATTGATGGCGTTTAAAGCCCCAAACTACGACATGATTATGAAGGACGCCGTAGTAGAGGGCTCCGGAAATTTAGACCACCTGGGGTTCTTTGACGTGTACCTAAATTTAAGTAAACGGGTCTCAAGCACTCTCACCTCCATCAATAATGCGGCCGCCGTGGCCGGGAATTCGTCTTCGCGACATGCAGGTCAGCAGTCGAGCACGATGCCCACTAAACCACTGTGCCGTTGGTCAACTTGAACATCCAAGCACAATAGTGTAAATGAGTGTAATCAGTGAGAGAGAAACACTCATAGGAATCAGGTAGATTTTGTAATATTTCAAGGATTTCTGTTATCCTCCATGTTTTTTTTCAACGAGGAAAGAACGCTGTGTCTTGTGGACATTAACAATCACACGTACCTGAACAAGAGAAAGGATCTCATGAGTTCTGGTGGACATACATTTGTAGACATGTCTGGTACAGATTAGCGTTGGAAGACGGGGTGACCATTCACGACATGAAGTTTTACAACTAGCAGCATTGGATATGACAGACATAGCCGGGACAGAGTATCTGGGCCTGCTAGGCTGACTTCGCCGCTTCTGACTGAGCGCAATTCGTCACCCGCAGGTCCACGTCAACACCAGATCCGTTTTCTCTACAACGACCAGATGGTTATATCCTCCGCGTACCCACCCACGCCGAAAATATGCGAGGACGTTTCAGGGGGGCTCTTTAATGTTCCACTTATGCCTACCCGCGGGCTGCCAGAGCCAGCCAGGACACGTTAGTATTTCTCGGCTTGCTCCGCCCCCGCTCGGGGCACATCCGGTTGGCGTTTCTTTTTCTCGGGCTGGGCTGTTCTGGCTACCTCCGGAGAGCCCGAGGGCCGGCATAAGCTCCCAGGACAACTTGGTTGTTGAAGGTCTCTGGAAGGTTTCTGGCAAGCAGACGGCGAAAAGGGAACATACGTGCTCGCCCCCCAAAAGAGTATGACCATGAATCGCCCAAACCAAAGGTGTGCTAGCCATGTCGGACTACTCACGACAACGCCTGGGGCAGCTGCAACCAACAGCTCACCCTGACAAGCGGGTGCCAAGCGGTAATTCACCGCCACCCCTACCGGAGACTGGCCTGGAGAGACGCGAGCGGTGCCTGCTGCTTCGCCTGCGGACCAGCAGCGCCTTGAAGTGAGGGGGGCACGAGAACCCTCTTGGTGGAAAGTTCTGTCAATGTAACAAAGAACTCGGTGCCTTTACAGAACAGGTGGTGCAGGTTCAAGTCTACATCACAATGAGAGCAGGAGAGTTATTGGTCATAAAAGATGACCAGCGTGCATATACCGACGCAAGAGACAACTGAAAAAGAGAGTGACCCGAAACTATGTTTTGTGTCTGTGATGGGGTCAAGAGAGGCGGGGGCCTAGCTCTAACGGAGCCCCCCTTCTTCAAGTGGCGGCCAGGCCCTATGATGTGAGGACAGCAATATAGTCGACTAACAAGTGTTATTCGGCGTTTGTGTTCTCCTGACTTCTCTCTTTTATCTGTGTTTGCAATTGCAACAACTAGCTGAGTGGAAACATCGCAGAAACGCGGCATGTACAGGTAACACACAACAAAAGCGCTGAGTTTTGTCTTTTAAATGTGAAGCATTTCTTAGCGAACTTCGGTGAATTTGAGGGTATCTATCTATCTATCTATCTATCTATCTATCTATCTATCTATCTATCTATCTATCTATCTATCTATCTATCTATCTATCTATCTATCTATCTATCTATCTATCTATCTATCTATCTATCTATCTAGTCCGCCTGCGACTTTTTTCTCTCCTGGCCGTATCGTTAATGGGATTTATACCAAAATTGGTATCGCATAACATGAGTGTATTGCGAACATGAATGACTGGTGATACCATGAAGAACATGAATAAGTTTTCATCAAAAGTATGATTTACACGCCATGGCCATATTGCTCCTGAGGCCATTTTCTTAACTTGATGTGTCCAAAAATTGGTACGACGTGACATTTCTGCATGATAAACATAAATGACAAGTGGTAATATGAAAATCGTGACCTGCATATGATGTACAACAAGATTTACATGCCACGATCATGGCACCCCTGACGGCCGATTCCCTAGCTCGATATACACCAAATTTGGTATTGCGTGACGTGACTGTATGACGAACATAAATGCCAAGTGTTGATATGGAAATAAGGACACGTCATGTGCTACATGACTTTAATGCCACGCTCATGGCACGCTCGCGGGCGTTTCGCTAGCTTGATATACACCAAATTAGCTATTGTGTGACGCGACTGTATGACGAAGATAAACAGTAAGCGGTCATATGGAAATCATGACATGTCATCTACAATGTCATATACATGCCACGCTGATGGTGCGCTTGCGGCCAGTTCGCTAGCTTGATATACACCAAAATTGGTATTGCGCGACGTGACTGTATGCCGAACATAAATGACAGGTCATAACATGTAAATCATGACATGCATATTATGTACATCATGATTTTCTCTTTGCTGGCTGCTTCGCATTACATTGATTCCCACAGTGCGTGGGATCGGCCGGTTTTTTATCTAAAGAGAGGAGGTGGGCACCGTGAGCACGATGTGTGCGCTTGCCTTTCCAAACGAAACCAGTCTGCACGGAGGAGATATGCGTGCGTTCATACCAGGAAAAGCCCATCGCGGGAGGGGGGCGTGACCAGCCACGGATGTTCCGCGCTGAAGGTAGATGCGGCGACACCACGTGGGTATCAGTTCCGCTGAGAGAGTTCACGGGCTTTTGGACACGACTTTTGCGGACGCCTTTCGGGTGCCGCCTTTGGCCAACATAGCGAAGTCACGCTTTCGCGTTTAAAGCTAAGGTTACGGATTTATCCTATGAAACACTCTGCCATACTGACTCGTACAATGACTGTACTGGCTATCCGTGACTAATACCTGATTATGTTGTCTGATCCTGGCTATAGGCGCCGTCCACTCACAAGAGGGAACCGAGTTCCTCGCACTGCCCCGTCTCATCTTCGCTCACATTAGCCGTGAGGGGGCACGCAGAAAACAGACGCGAGTAAGCGTCCCGCGTGTAACCCGGCCACGATCCGCCCACTCATGCAACGTTGCCTTTTTTATCCGCTAGGCTTTGCGTTCTAGCGCTGCAGTCAGACAGCATAACTCAACTGCACGGGGCCTATATGCTGTTCTGACAATGAACCAAATCAGTATATGCGTACTGATTTGCATATCAAATACTCCTTCAAGTGGTGCTTCGATCCGTATGACAGTCCTCCTTGAGAAAAATATATTGCGAAAACGTAGTTAGGTGCAGGAGCGACAGGAAAGTGGGTACTTACCTGGGGACGCTTTTGCCGTTGTAGTTGACATCATAGTCGTTGTCGGAGTTGTCGTCGTGCTTGTTGAGGTTGTAGGTGTAGTCGTCGTAGTCGTTGTGGAAGTTGTGGTGGTTGTGGATGTAGTCGTCGTAGTCGTTGTCGAAGTTGTCGTCGTGGTTGTAGTGGTTGTAGATGTAGTCGTCGTAGTCGTTGTCGAAGTTGTCGTCGTGGTTGTAGTGGTTGTAGATGTAGTCGTCGTAGTCGTTGTCGTCGTCGTTGTAGAGGTCGTTGGTGTAGTCGTCGTATATGTCGTCGTGGTAGGAGTAGTCGACGAAGTCGTCGTCGTGGGAGTAGTCGTTGTGGTAGTTGTCCTCAAGGTAATCGTCGCGGTACTAGTCATGGTCGCCGAAACCTTCTTTGTGGTTGTCATCGTGGTCGCTGTTGTCATGGTCTCTGTAGTCAGGGTCGTGGTCTTCGCGGTTGTTGCACTTGTAGCTGTTGTCATCGTTGTCCTCTTTCTTGTAGTCGCTATCGGCCCGGGGCTTGTCGAAGGAAACGGGTGAGCTGCGAAAATTTTAAAATATTAAAGCCGTGTGCAATTGTTTTTGCACTTCAACACTTAGGCCTAAATGGATAACACAAAACATGCAGTTTGTATTACATATCAACCATTACACGACCGTACACTTTTGGCGCAGCTTCAGTGCCGTTAATAACATAAATATTTGAATTTAATATTTATTCTGACGAAAATACAGAACAAGATTGTGATACGGGCGGAACAAGATATTTGGTGCATTTCGCGTCGTCTGTGAGCGGAGTTACGAGACGTTTTATTTGCTCATGCGTTCGTCTTTTCCGGTAAGCGCGACGTAGATTGCACAGCTATTCCCTTGTTGAATGTGTGCCGTTGGATGTGCACTGCTTGAGCAAGAAAACTGGCGATAATGTGGCACGGATTGTCATCGCTACGGCGTTCCGCCGCATGAGAAGTAGATATTTACAGACAATACACGCTGGTTGCTACAAAACGCGTGCGGCAATAAGAGATAATCTCGTATTTCTGCCGTCACACAACCATTACCTGTGCAAAGGTGTTGGATCGGAAAGCTTCACTAACTATAAATAAAATGCGCTATAGACAATCAAGAGAGGGCACTGACGTGAGCTTTCTTCTTTCTATTGTTTGTGCTTGTGAAATACTAGATGTATCGTGAACACCAGACACATACCATACATATATCACGAATTTCCATATCGTCCAATCGTTAAGCCTAGTAAGAATACAGACGCTTACTACAGCTTGAACAAACTGTTTGCTCGGAATGAACTAGTAATGCAGCGGTCTGTCTTTTCACCGAATTGTTTGGAATGACATCGGTTACCACAATGCGTAGGATCTCCGGGTATCTTTTTTTTCATTGCACGCTAACTTCAATCCGATTTCAAGCTATTAGGAACGCGAAATGGTCACATCCCCTGCTGTGAAGCGATAGCCGTATGGTGGGGCTTGAGAAGGCATATTTTTATTCGTTTTCGCAGTAGATTGCTGCCGACAGGTGGACGGCTGCACACACACGTATGCTAAACATGGCTCTGCAGAATTCTACATTCTAAGCCACTTTAATACCTGTGCCGTAAGGGCAGTATACACACACCTACCTGTGGTTCCTCCAGTCGACATCGGCTGCTCCGTGACCCTTGGACTGCCTCCCATACTCCCCTTAGTTGACACAGTTCCTTGGACCTTTAAAGCGGCAGGTGGTAATGAAGAAGGTCCGCTATTATCATGAACGTCGTCCGCAGTGGTGACACCAGTATCATCCCCAGCTGCAGAACAACAGGCAGTTCGTGGGATAAAGATGTAGCACGCCCGACACGGGGCACAAGAAAAACTTCAAACAATCAGGCTTGGCGCCGAGTGTATGCGTTTCAGGTTTTAATTAAACACTGTATAAAATGCACTGAATTTGTATTCTAGAATTCATATATCGTTATATGGAAAAGCCGGGCAAGCAAGACTGGGAAACGGGCGGGAATTGGTTGCGTGCGGTAAAAAAAATGTTGCAGTAGTTTAGCTCGGCTATGCCAGGATATACGCAGCGTTAGCAAAGGTTCAGCTGATTATTCTTAGCTTCCCTGGTTGTCTAGATTGTCTAGGATTAGCTTAATTTTCATGCTTACTGCTGCTCCAATGACGCACACATGGTATACGTATTGTGTGGCACATGTATATTTATTTTTGCTCAACGTCAGGTTGCTTCTCTATTGTCCACAAAGACGGCTCGGTGATCAGTGAATTAACACGCTGCCGTCTCTATGGCCCCAACACAGTATTTGGAATTGTCTGTCTGTCTCTCTTAGACAAGATCAATGGTGCTTCCCCACTGGGTCGTCTGTGCAGTTGGGAAGACTGGCTAAGTCGAAGTTAAGCGTGTCCTTCAAAGGAACACAAAGACAGTCTGGAGCACGATTGAAGTCACCAGCCACCACACACAGTTCACATGCCGCACGACTAGATATAGACGTAGCCACTACGCCTATAGTGTATTTAACCGAATTGTTCGGTGACATACCTACGCTCGACCGCTAATTGCCAGGAAACTACTTCGGGATCCGATGACTCAAGCTTCTCCGCTCTTCCGCGCCGTTGAGCAGCATTTGCGCTCTCCTCCATGGAGAACGCAAATCCTGCTGGCAAACGCCAGTCAGGTGCGCAGCGGCTCCAGCGCAGTGTCAGACGGCGACTGCACAGCGAAGGCGAATAGCGAATAGCTGCGCGCGCGCCGGCGCCAGTGCGTCTACCACGGCTACGACGTCACTCCTCTGGAATGCGCAAACCGGCGGCGGTGAGCCGCGCGCGCGGCGGCGGCAGAGTGCGCGGTAGGTGCCGGCTCCGATGCGCCAGCTGTGTGACATCACTGATCCTCGCGCATGCGCAGCACGGCTCTTGATGAGCCGCGCGAAACGGGCTTGGCTAGGCCAGTGTAGCTAACGCTACAAAATTCTAGGACGCTTTGTAAATTCGAAACTCTTTCGGCGAAAGGTTGAGGCCATTCGACTGACTATTCCCTGCCTTTTTTTTTCACACTCCTAGGGGATTCGCACACACACGGAATGTGTACCGTGTTTTAGGGGCGAAGCTTCTAATGGCCTAGCCTTGTCGTCCTCCGCTTCCGTAACGGGGGGCACTCGTGAGTGGGAGACACTAACAAGGTTTAGCAATAGAATAATATCAATCATAATTGTGACGGAACAATATAAAATGCCCAGAAGCACATACCCTTTAAACTAGTCGGCGACTTCAACATAGATGTTATGGACCTTAGGGTCTAGCTTTGTCGTCGAAGCTCAGTGTCCGCGGCCATTGTGCTTAGAAAACCATACTATAGTCAAAACATGTGTGTATGCGAATAAAAAAAAAGGTTTGCAGTACACGAAAAACAATTATAATTTCGAAGAGACAATATTAAACACCGACAAGCACAAACGCTTTATACTAGTCGGCGACTTCAACGTAGACATTACGGACCTTAGGACCGAGCTTGGTCGTCCACTCTTTGTGTCACTTTATGTCACTAAATTTACAATACATGACCCAACGCTCGGGTAACATACGTGAGACACAAAGAAAGGCTTAAAAATACACTAATGTCAATCATAATTGTGACAGTATATAAAACACCTACAAGCACAGACCCCTTATACTCGAAAATACTCTTTATTTGTAGCTTAGCAATGAGTGAACCAATGAACGAGAGACTAGTAGTTGTTCCGTGGACGAATACAACCAATGAGAGAAGCTCCTTAGAAATGGGACGCAAATGACTATGCGTCTCATCTCGTTGCTGGCTTTCATGAAGTCGATAGGGTGTGGAGCGGGAGGGGAGAGCGTCTGATGCGCTTAGTGGCGGGAACGACCAAGTGAGTGAGTGTGCGGCGCGCGAAGCGCAGGGAGAGGGAGACATGTAGAGAGGGGTGCAAACGGTACCTTCGACAAAGCGCCCGTAGTGTGCTAGAATGATGGTTTTCATTTCACAATCCACGATAATGGTGGTTAAAGTGGAGACCAGTGTAGCCAGTTGTGCACAGAGTGTATGTCCTTTAACTTCGAATTTCTAGTGCGCTAGAGCCAAACCGCTGAATACCGAAACATTTCCTCTTAAATCACCGCCCACTGCAACCTCAAGAGATCCTTAAGAGAGGGGAGCTTCGACGGCGACGGCGGGCTTCAGGAGTGTCGGTCCTGAAAAAAAGCCGCAGTTTCAGCGCAAAGGCGAAGCAATGTATGCGATAACGAGAAATTGGAATATCGCACGACGATGGACAAGCTGCTCGATACTTGCAGCTTCGGGTGAAGCACAAAAAAGGACACTCGAAAACGACGCGCAGGTATACACAGGGCAAAAGTGAACTAACAACTATCACAGTTGTTAGGCTTTCGAGTTTTAGCAACGCGCTGCAAGTGTCCACAACGCAGAACCCGACGCTCATATGTATTTCATCTTCTTTGAAAAAGCGGTGCGCGTAATGACCCCTCTGTGTCTCACGCCACGCGGTGGCGTCTGATGCAACGTCTGGCCGGTGTTCTTTTTTTTTTCCTTCCACATCACGAGTGGGTACAGAAAGCTCCTTTTCGTGTGCCTCTGAGGGGCAGTTTTCAAACTGAAAGAAAATGGAGGAGCGTTGCGAGATAGAAAAAAACACTCAAGCTCCTGCGACATCTGCATACCACCAGGGGTAAATGGTGTCTATAAATATCTTGCCGTTATGATGCGGCGCATGGATGGCGTGTGTGACGTCCAACTGCAAAAAAAAAAAAGCGTGTAGCTGAGTCGTCTAACGCAGCGCGCTGCGAAACGAGGGGTCGCTGGTTCGAATCCTAGGTCGGGAGCCTTAGATTTTTTCTCATTTATTTTTCTTTGTGCCTCTTTTTTTATATGTATACATACATATACATATCAGGGGCATGATGGCGACGGCAAAAAACAGCCGAGAGTGTCCATGTAATTGCTGTCGCAATAAAAAAAAAAAGAAGAAAACGCTGTTAGAACTTAGAACGTGGGATCGTCACTCAACTCAATGCCGGTGATTGTCCTCGATTGTCATCGCTGAAATCAATGCGTGGTACGAAGCCGCTCCGGCACAGCTAGAAGAGGCAGTATCATAAGCAAGACGCTTCCACCGCAACTCTGCTTCACAGTAAGCGTACCTATTTGTTTATTTATTAGTTTATTTCTGTATGAATGTATCTAAAAAATATATTTAAGGCGGTGAGTAGTTGAGCTGGTGATGATGTAGGACACGCGAGAGCCAGCGTGCAAACGCGGGCAGTCCTTAACGAGCCCTTCACTCCGTAAATTTGCGTAAATATTTCACTTTTCACGTAAATATCTCGCTTTTCATGTAACTCGCCCTTCTTGGAAATGTCCCCATGTGATGTACGCCTTGCAAAAAATAAATTATCGTCAATGTCGTTCACGTTACAGCTTTGCCGCCCACTGCTGACGTGGCGCTGCTTGAGAGTACTGCCGTTTGCTCATCGGAGCACATGTGTTGCATTTCTTCTGTAGTTAATCAGCGTTAGCTCTATTTTTAGCAGAGCACCGAAAATATCTTGCGCGTTTGCTTTACTTGGAGCGTAGCTTTAAGCCCAAGAAAACCGTTATTGCTTCCTTTCTCATCCAAAATTCTCGCTTAGATGTCCGCACAAAATTATGCTACCGAGAGTCGCCCCGGTGACAGTGTCATATTTTGACGGTAAACAAATGTAAAGTGCATGGCCAAAGCGAAAATTGTGGCGCTTTATAGGCTAACTTCTTAAACGCGCGCTCTAACATGAGCGCAATCTAGAAAGTAAGTTCCAGAACAGGAACATTTGTATGCAGCTGTAAAGAATTGTGCTTGCAGCCCTTTCTGTACTCCTCTTTTCCACGTGTATTTTGCTCAAGTAGAGTGAGAAAAAAGCGCTCACCTTTATCGCTGGTAGTAATGGCGAGGAAAACCACCAGGCTGAAAAGGGCCAGTAGGCACAGGCACACGACAAGTGCCAACATCGTATCACATGTTTGGGGCTTGCTGCAAGGAAGTTTATTTTTCCTCTACCTTGTAGAACTATTACCGAACTTATCCACCTGCTATATTAGGTCATTTGGTATATGCATACTCGAAAGATTTGGCGCAAGCTTAAAAACAAGAACAAAAAAGCAAGAACAGAAACAACGCCAACTCAAGTGGGCGGTGTTTTTTCTGTGACTGTTTTTCTTCTTGTTTATCATCTTGCGCAAAGTTCTTTTAGAAATACTAAACGTGGACATCATCTGAGAAATGCCAGAAATGCAACTCATGAGGTACCAAAGATGTGCTGAATAATTTGTAGTTCACGTAATCACGCAACGTGAGTTCTTTCGTCATACAGGTTTTTTGGTAAATTATTGGTTTAATGTGTGTTACAAAAGCCTGATTTCATGAATCCTGACGGACGCCGTACTAACACGAAGTCGGCGCTATGGCTCATAGCTACTTTTACCTCTTCAACAGAATGAATACGCTGCGCTCGAAAGCCAACATCCTATTGAAATATTTTGCAGCCACAATCCAAGATAAGACTACTTCGCCTTAATTGTCCTAGTTATTGCGGTCCGATTTCAGTGGCCGAGGAATTTCATTGTACATTGAATACCCCACAACGACTGAAAACGGACCGACATTACATAAGTCTGGTTCGTTGAATGCACCGTGGCTTTGACATCGCTGTCGAAGAAATTTAGGAGGCTGGAAATATGCCTTTGCAACCCTGTTTCGGCACGGCATACTCGAGCGTCAGCGTCTCCGACATTACCAAATATTGATAAATTGGCTAAATTAATGGAACTAGAAAGTAGCCAGAAAGCAGCAAAGTACCGAAAACGTTAATGCCTTGTGACAAGAGCTTGAAAAAATGAAAAAAAATGGCGTAAAATAGTCTAACCGGAGTCTACAAAATATGATAATGGATGAAGCCAGCCAGAACTAGAAACACATTTGAACATGCCGGTACCACGACTCCTGATTCTGTTCTTCCGTACCCGTTACCGTCTTGGCAGCTACATTTTGGAGCGGAAGACCCATGTGCGGACCAGTCTTCCGTCTACGCACGGCGAACAGCGCGCTACTTTCGCTTCGCGTCGCGTCGCGGACGTTGAGCACTCGACGGATCGTGGATGGGAGGATGGTGCTTGGTACGACAACCTCAGACATCATTTGTGCTCTCCGAATGGACCTACCCAAAGGCAAGCGATCTGCACGACGCGCGCAGAACAAGAAAATTCAGGAAGCCTGAATCTTGCTTGACTCCGCTAACGTCGACATCGCGAAGCTCGCAGCTGTACAGCAACGACTCTCCTCGAGTAACGACGAGATCGGCCAGATAAACGAGCAATACGAGCATTATTTTCCGACAGAAAATATCGAAGACGAGTTGAGTACACAGCTATTGGAGAGTATCAAAATGAAGTTGGCAGCATGCTCACCGAGATACGTTGCAGGATATCCCAAATGGAACGAGCAAAGAACGGCCATGCTGAAACTTGCAGTTCTTACTGCGCAGAAGCAACTACTTTCATAAAAGAGGCTCCCACAAGACTTATGACGCCCAGGCGGCAGCTGCGTATCCTAACGTTCAAAGGTGACATCTCAGAGTGGACAGGCTTCTTGGAGGAATTTGAGCAGCTAATTCACTTCAATAACGAACTGACGGCATCCACTAAGTTCTACCACCTGAAGAGCTTTCTATCACGTGACGTAGCAAGAGCAATCGCGTGCTTTCCCACGATCAAATCATGCTACGCCGACGCCGTTCCTATTATGCTCAAGGAAAGATTCGGCGATAAGACTACGATTATTCAGCACAGTCTGACGGCACTGGCAAATCTCCTAAGTGTGACATTTGCCAACGACATGCGTGGGTTACGAAGATTGTATTATGCCACGCAACTCAATACTCGGTGCCTTCGAGCGCTGAACGTGTCAACGCTTACATATTCAGCTATGCTCGTCGACATCTTGCAGCAGGCTCTACCGCGGAACATCAGTCTTTGTTTCACATGAGAAAAAGTCACCGCGCCTTCACACGGCCCTCCGACGTACGTGCTGCTGAAGCCTCCTCGTCAGGTGCACCAGCACAGGCGTCAGCTGCGTCGAACGCTGAGCTGAACGACTTACTACTACACATACGGGTGGAGCTCGAAAGTGCGGCTGCCACGCCAGAGACCTGCTATGGACGATAGCTAGGTCCGAAGAAACAGTGGCATTCTAACGGTATCAGTTTTGGACGCCTCTTCCGTCACAAGGTTGGCATGCTTCTCCTGCCGTACTGATGGGCACGGGACGCGCAGATGCAACGCCCACATTCCTCTTGAGGTCGAGAAGGAGATAACTGGTGCTTTTGCCTCACGTCAAAAGCACACCGAGCGGAGGATTGCCGCATCAAGCTCACCTGCAGTTCCTGCTACGGAAGACACGCTTTAAGCATGTGCGACGCCAATTATCGGAGGGTTTCGAAAACCGCAGGAACCTCAGGAAGTGCCACAGTGTGTGGTTCTTCGAACGCTCTTTCGTCCTGCGAAGACTTATCAACTTGCCAACCACCTAAGGACAGCGCGGTCTATCTCCAACATTCCGCACTGAGTTGGACAAAAACGATAGCAGGTAATACGTTCGCGGGATTCTGGATGGAGGTAGCCAGAGAACATTTATTCAAGAAGATCTACCTCGTAATCTCAACCTGAATGTCGACCACAAGAAGCGTTTCGCGCTAATCATTTTCGGAAGCACTTCCACCTCAGCACCGGAAACGCGCAACATGGTCGAAGTGCAGCTTCGAAATCGGTACAGCAACGTTACGATTGATATAGAAGCTCTAGTCGTCCCTGTCATTTGTCATGACGTAGCTGTGGCGGTGATCGAGAACGATTTCGACGAATTCATTCAGTCAGCGAGAAAACAAGGCAAACGGCTGGCAAACGATTACTCAGCAAAAGACACACCGGACTTTGGGTTCAGATTGCAAAATGGATCTGATTATCTGTGGCAAGTAATTACCGACGAAATCATCCGATGCCCACACGTTCGAGGTTTAGTGGCGATTGACAACATATTCGGCTGGACTCTACAAGGACCAGTCAACCAACAGAACTTTTAGGGGCGAAGCTCCTTATTCCGTGGGTCGTGCGTCCCCTGTAGTTTGTAGTACGTAGTAGCCACCTGCATAACCAGCAGTATCTCCCTGTGTGATGACGATGACGCTGCCATCACGGCACACCACATGGAATGTACCCACTATGCGTCATAAAGATGACGCTGATGACGATGACGATCGCGATGCCATACAACACATGGCATCGCGATATGGTCTCACATGCATATCGTTTGACTACATGCAACCAACCACCATCACATCTTTGATGATGTACTAGGCGAATTTCACGGAAAATTCGCGGTTTACCGATGAACCTCCGGAGCTTCGCCAACTCATCATCATTCACTCCGTGGATATGCTGTGATTTTTTGGACTGCGGAACGCAGCTGATCAGCGCCTTGCGTGTACAATCAGCAGAAGAGGAATCGATCCCAGAAATCCTAGTCTTTCTGGTGACTTGAGTCTACGGGCGTCACTGACTCTACCGAAAGTCTCTCTGACCGGAACCTTCGAGAGTGTAAGCAGGCAACCAAGCAGTCTGGCGGCCGACACTCAGTAGCACTGCAGGGGACAGACGACCGTAATCATGTGGGCGACGACATCGTAGAGCGACGAGTGACACGCGTCGTTTGCGTCAACGACAATGCCTTTGCCTCTGGTGACAATACACCACGATTTGAACAGCGTAAGCCCGGAAAACAGAACACCTGCCCTAGATTTTCTCTGTGGACGACTCGCGCAGAGTAGCGAACCCTTTTAACGAAAGTATACAAGCGTGTAACGCCTGGTCAAATGTGGACAACTCCTGAATGATCCTTCAGAAATGGAAGACAAGCCCTTTGAGGATATCCAATTTCCCTCCACGATGCCCCGCGCCTACTAGACAGGAATTCAATCCCTTCTCGTACGGATCACAGCTCCTATAACACGTCAGCATCGCCAAAGACTACTTGAAATGATTCTCTCAGGAAGCTATGCAACCGGCATAGGCTACTGAATCGTTGTTGGGAAAAATGAAAGTGAGTACCTCCTGAAATTAAGACCTCCACATCGGTACGTCTGCAGCTTTCAACCGAAATTAATTGTAGAACATGTCGTAAATCCACAAGATGTCGGACAGAACCGGTATTTTCTGACTACTGAGTCATCTATCGCAGGCATATCATATTCATGGTGGACAAGTGCGGGCTTGCTCCACCAAAACACAAGCCGGCACTGTACTCAAGAGGTCCGTTCAATTTGCAGTGGCTACTTGCCTAATGTTTGTTCTGGGGCGGGACAGGATGTAGAAAACATGATAATAATTGCAGTAAGCGAGTCAAGGCAAAGAATAAAAAGGAGAAACACCTTTGAATATGGCGTTACGATGGCTCCTGGCTCAGTTCTTCCATATCCACTAACGTTTACCATCTACACTGAGAACTCTGTTGTGCAGTAATTATACATAGGGGATAACGGTATACCCGTCCCTCTGTGCCCTGTTACAATCATTATACGAAGGTGAATGAGGGAAATAATCGTGCCAATTCACCGGGCGAATCGTTCCCTTAACAATGGAGCAGTTCTAGAGTTGTGCCTGACGGCATTTGTCGGATACATCCATACATGGCCTAATAGCCACGGTCGCAGACGAATCGGTATCTATATATGGCGTTAGCTGGAGAGGAGCACCAGAGATGTGGTGACCAATGCTATGGCGCGTTGGGCGAGGAAACAGGTGCAGTGGAGTCGATGCGACCGACCGTGGGTGTATGAGCGGTGGTTCATGTGCGCCGCGCCCTTTTCTGAAGAATGGCAAGACTTCCCGTACGCCCGTGGAAGACTCCGCTCGTTGTGAGTGGCAGGATGAGTTGCCACGGGAGTGCTTCGCTGTTTCAACAGCTTTCACTAGCTCAAAATTTGGGGGGACCCCTAAGCTTCGCTTTTAAGTGTTGAACGCGATAGCGATATCCTGTCCCTAGTGCGTACTTCAATCACTTAGTGCATACTGTGTAATGGGTAGCATGCTTTTACAACACGAGCAGTTCTGAGCGGGAAATGTTTTCGAACTTGCTATGCACCCACTACGTGGTCATAAGGGAATACGTGCAGTAACGTGTGTGACTTTTGTAATGCGTGGGCGGCTTTGAACCACTATGAAATGATCACATTCACATGTTCTGACGCCCGATGGCAATGTACGCTTGTACCATACAGTATTACTGCGGTATCACATAGTTTATTGTGACGCCTGTATACAGGACGCGTGTGTTTGTAAAGCATGAAAGTTATTTTCCCTGCATTTCCAAGCAGACGAAGTTATTTTCAAAGTAATTCCAAGCAGAAGCGTGGCTGTGTGGTAGACCACCTGTTTGCCACGCAGACGACCTGGGTTCGATCCTCACTCGGTCACGGAAATTTTTATTGTTTATTTTAGTTGAATCTTTCTCGATTTTTCGGTCATGGACAAGATCATGATTTTTCGCTCACAACCAACGACGTCGACGCCGACGCCGGAATTTCTGCGAAACGAGCTCTTTAACGCAGTCACGTGAATATACAAATAAAAGCCGAAATATGGTACAGGTGCAATTTTGCGGTCACTACCATAATCAGTACAGGGACACTGTTACGGTTACTTCCATTTAAACTTATTGACTATCCTAAACTGGATATTTTGTGCGCGGTTGTAACTTTTCTTACAAGCAGTTAAAAGAGGTAGTTAATAACTGAGAAAGCCTTTACAACAATAAATTATGAAAATGTAAGCGCAAGTGAAATTACTAATATGCCGCTAGCGATGTCGTTCTGAGCAACAGTGGATGCTCCCTGCGTCTCTTGAGCCAACAAGAAAAACAATGCTCTTGTCAAAAATGTCACTTACGGATCATGGAACTCTGAGGCTGAAGAAGAAAAAAAAAGCATCACATGCATCATAAAAAATATGGAACATTTTGGCGAAATTTTTGGGCAGCATGGAGGCGACTTATCTGCCATTACTTGAAAGGCATATAGTGCCTACAGGTTCAAAGATCATCTGCTATGCAGCACATAAATATTCTTACTCAAAAGCTTTTGTATTGGTGTTGGTTATTTCATCTTTACAGGCGTATACTGCGTCTAGGTCTACGACACAGTTTTCAACTCTCATACATTTTCTGGATGACTTTGCATGTTGTTTCGAAACTTGTTCCCACGGTGTTCTTTAAGAGTATTTCTAATGAAATATAAAGAAAAGCAAGCACAAGCCCGTATCGAAGAGCTCAACCGAGGTTCAGACATAGCTGATGAAAACTTGAAAATACTTGAAAAAAAATTTTTTTGATGAAAATATGGCCTACTTAAGGACAATACGTCGTCATTCTGAAATCGAAAGAACTACCTCTTGTGACGGCGTGCGTGAATTATATATAGTTGGTTGGTTTGTGTGTGTAGAATACATTTACTAGAAATTCTGACGCTGTTTGCAGGTTATCATTCTTTTTTAAATTTTTTACATTACGCTACTTTTTCTTCCTGAGGGTGCAAAAGAGGCCTAAGTAGCTCACTTGTACTCCTGCAGTTTGCATTGTACAAACCATGCAATGCAACAAATTAATTTTGAAATTTTCCTTTGGTGATCGCTTTGAAAGAAACCACCCATGATGAGTGGAACACTTACACAGGACTAATGTGTCTGGTTGAGAAGTCGTTGTGAAGCAAGACACGAATGACGTCTCCCCTGAAACAAAAGAAAATACACGCGTGTAAAAATACGCGACTATGAAATTCTTTCGGAAAACAGCTTTTGGAGCTTGTCTAGATTCGCAAATTTAGTAATACACTTTGCAACGGAAGTCTGAGCAATCACGGTCCATTCAGGGGCGGTGTCGGGTAACTCTAGAGAACGTTCGACTGACCAGCAGGGTCGCCAGTGATGGTGCAGCTTTTGCATCGTAAATGGTGTACGAAATGAAACCAATCGTAAGCCCTCGCCATGCACTGAACACCTGGATTGAATGACCAGGAAAATAGCTGGGACATTGGGAAAACGTGCATAGTGTCATGGAAGAGACAGACATGCGAAGGAATAAATACATATTATTCACAACCACGCATGCATCTAGCCCTGTCCAGCAGGTTAAGCGGGTGCCAGTTTTTACTGAATGCCCTCACTGTCTTAACTATATTGAGGTGTCTTCACTCGAGAATAGTATAGCTGCTGCTGTTACGTAGCAGTATTGTCTCCAAACACTTCATGATCGCGGCACGTTCTATAACATTTCATATGCTTCCTTACAAGGCATGTTCCTGTGGCCTAGTTGTAAAAGCATCGGACAATCATTCTGCGAAGCCCAAAAAACAAATTTCTCTTCCGAAGTATTTCAAATATTTGATGCTAATTTTGGTGGGTTCAAAATCCCAGGTCTCCACACCCTGCTTAAGCCCTGTGTGGCAGCCCTTTTTTGTGTAGCACCAATTCCTGCCTGCGCGCCAGCCGTCGGCATTAGCTCAGATTTTGGGCCTATTTGGCAAGTCCCACGAGTTCCATTGCCTATACAATAAATTATGCATAGCTTACCCATCCTCTGGTTTCTCTGCGGTACTCCTTGCAGTCAATGGACGGCTCAGTTGGTCCGCAGTTCTCTCAGCAGTTCGTAAAAGCCCGTTGTAGATCTTCCCTGCTGTTCGACAAAGATAAGAGCTGGAAATAAGCGGCCAATTATAGTGTCAAAATTTTTGACGCAAATAATTACACGAATTGCATTATTCTGTGAGACTGCACGTAATCTGGCAGCCTTGTACTACATGTTGATCTAGTCGTGACGCTGTTTCGTAGTTGTTCTAGGTTCGCGCGCGCACCATGACTGTGTTGATGCCGTAGCTGTTGCATTTGCGGTATATGATCGTCTTGTATCTGTCGCCGAGTCCTCACATTTGGCGCAGTCGACGACGAACTATGCTGAGGAGACCAGAGCCACTCGTCTATTTCGTGTGAGTTGGTGTTTGGTACCCGCTGCTGGCCTCGCTGCCTTTGCCTGTCCTAAGCCTTTTTCGAGCTTGCTCGCATGTCCATTCACTGCAATGCCGCTTATACAGTGTGTTTCAAGAAATTTGTCCAATATTTTTTAAAAAATCAGGAAAATGCGTTATTTGCTCGCTGTCTTCACAATGGCTCTTTCTGTAGCGGAAGGCATCTTAACATGGTTGAAGAGATGATTTGGAATAGTAATTAAGAAAGTTAATTTAATTAACTTCTTAATTAGCGGAGTTAGGCGGTTATGTTAAATGGGAGAATTGAAGTCCTTCATGCGAAGAACCTATTTCACCTCTGAGATTTCGAAAAAGCGGCCTCTAGGATTAATTGTGAAGTAATGAAATTCTCTCAACTTGTGCGGCGAAACCGAAACCAAAACGCGGAAGAGCGCAACTGCTATATTCGTCTGAGACGTCCACAATGATTGCACGTCTTTATATCAACCATCTACTGACTTCGTTGTGTAGGCGTGTGGGGCTGCGCTTGCAGTAGTAGCACGCATGACGCACATAGGTTAACGAACGGGGAATAAATGCAGCTATGTAACCGTTGTCTTGAACAGTGACGCCATTCTAGTTGTCTGCTTGTTGCGCTCAGCGGTGCTTGGGTTTCGGTTTCGCCGTTGAATTTGCCTGAATTTCATTACGCCACAATTATTAATAGAGGCCGACTTTTCTAAATCTCAGAGCTGCGATGGGCTTTTCGCATGAAGAATTTCAATTCTCCCATTTGACATAACCGCATAACATCACTAATTAAAAAGTTAATTTCATATTCTTAACTATTGTCCCAAATGAAGTCTTTAACCATCTTAAATGCAAGTTGCTACAGAAAAAGTAATTGTGAAAACAGCGAGGAAATATCGCATTTTGATTGTTTTTTTTTAGAATATTGGACATATTTCTTGAAACACCCTGTATACTGGGCTGAAGCCCCTGTCGGGGATCTCCATGGTTTGACGACGGACTTTATGCGCCATGTGCTTTCGCACCGTAACCTAGAGACGATTGGCTCAAAGGACGAAATGATTGAACGCTTGCTCCATGACATCGTCCACAACCATCGACCGTCTGGTACGCCCGATTCGGCAGCTGAGCAGTCTGTTTTTACGTCAAGTACACGAGTTCTGAGTTTTTGACGCTTTCACAACGGCCAACTATTCTAGTCTAAGTTAATACGTTGTCCGACCTTTCAGCATCGCTGTCAACATTTAGTGCTGACGGTAGCATTTCAGCTCACCAGTGACTTGAAGAACTCGAGCGCACCCAAGGATTGGCCTCGTGGACATCGTCCACTCTCCTCGCCATATCGCTTGGTAGGCTTCATGGCCCTGCTGCGGATTGGTAGAGCGTGGCAGGAAAACCTCTTCAACACGTGCGAAAGTTTCAAGATTGTGTTCGAGAACCAGTTTGGGGACAAACTTACGCTCCTGTAGTGGCAGAACATAGTCATCAGACGCATCCAGTCACCCAGTGAGAGCATCAATGACTTACAGATCCTCGGCGCATTCAATATACCCTACAGGGTGTGCGCGACACATACTTGGCAACTACTATCGATGCACAACGTCCACCAACTGCGAGCGCGTTTGCTTGCCATCGCCACCCAACTCGACCGAACTATAGAGCATGCCTCTGTTTTTCCGCCCGTTGCAGCCAGCACATCAACGCCAAGAGCGCATCCCATGCCTGTGCAGCAGATTGGTTATATGAACGAGAAATCTTCACAAATAGATCCGGGTCAGTCAACTATCTCAAGTAGGATTTCCTCATTACCAATAGACGAGCAAGACAGTCGCTATTCTGCAATCAGCTCAAGAAATGGCGTACCTGCTTATCGCCCAGGGGAAGACCTAAGCGAGGCCACAAGCTACCATTGTCGCCAAACTGGCCATCTTGCATGAAAGTACCCACGTTCCACAAGCACTGCTCAGCTGTCCAGCCAACAAACGAGCCTTCCTTTCATGGCGTGATTTCAAGCTTCAGAGCCACTCAAGGAACCACTTGGGCAGTATGCTGTAATTCAAGATGACATTCCACTTATAGGCCCTGTTAATGCCTTTCCAGACAGTGGTTCCATAAACACGATACTCTCGCTGAGTGTTGTTGGATCTGCGAACCTGTAACCATTGTCCAAGCCTCCCATGTATGTTGCAGGCGGTGCTGCCCTCATGCCAGCTGGTACATCATGTACTTGCATCACTGTGGGGCCCATTTCTGCAGTGCTCGAAATTCTAGTTCTCACTTGAAACCCCTGGCCTTTGATCCTGGGAGATGACCGCTTTGAAGGTACTCACACTGAGCTCCTTGTCCGGCCACCTCATCCAACAGAAATTCACCATCCCAGCACGGGTGTTGTCATGCGATGCCTGGAGAAGGTGCTACCAAGAATGTTCAATGCTCTTATGCTGTCGAGTAGCCCTACGTCTCCCTTTACACACGATGTGTCTTCTGCAGGCTGTTTGCAGTTTTTGCCGTTGCCAGATAACACCCAACACACATGGTTATCCCTCGAACAGATTAAAGATTTGCCTGAGGTAAAGCCACATGAACGGAAGGCAGCACCATTTGCACAAGTGATGCTACGTTGAACATGACATGGTGACAGCTACGTGGTGCTCACATAGGTTCACAGCTACAAGAAGGGAAAGTTATTGCAGTTAAACACGTCTTGCGTCAGCCTGTTGACATTTTGCCACTGATGACGATGACTTACGGCTTTACAAAGGGACTCAGAAGTCCACCGACGTTTTGCCAGATGCATCATCATGCGCATGTCAACCTTACAAATACAGCAAAGAGGACCGTGATTACATTGAGCGCCAATGTCAAGTGCTGTATGCAAAAGGCTTGGTCATCAAGATGGCACGGCTGAACCTGGGACTTTACCAGACAGCCAGCCAGCTCATGTACACCAATCCACTGAAAATGAACAAGCAACGGGACGCCAAGGCAAGCATGCACTCGGCTGCACGGGAATGTGTGAGTTCCCTGGATGAGCTCCGACAGTGGCTCAGCTGCAAGCTTGAGGCTCTGTGAGGTAAAAGACCAGCATACGATAAGCACGACGCCAACAAAGAAGCCATTAAGCCAGCTGCTAAATCAACCCAGAACAAGCGACACAATTCAAGTCATGAAAGTATAGCCGCTGGGAACAACCCAAAAGCGTGAAAGGTACCCCAAGGTGCAGCTGCCTTCTACCGCGACGGCCCCATCGCCTACAGTAAGTTCAAACTGACTGACTTGTCAGCTAGGACAGATGCACGACCCAGGTTTGAATAGAAGGAGGAGGTTGTCCGTCAACTGCAGATGAAGGCAGAAAAGATGACGAACACTTAGGAATGTGAAACGCAACATGAAAAGGAGCTCAACAGAAGCAAAAATCTCACCGTGCTCTGTACAAGGAAGATGGGATAAAGGTCGGATATCACCCTGTTTTGATGAAGGCATCGCTGAAGCGACGCGAGAAGCGGCGGCAGCAGACGCGCAAGTAGTGGAATGGACGCACTGAGCCCGTCAAGCAACGTCAGATGGAGCGCCAGCAGAAATGTTGGGATAACATCAAGACATGTAGACAAGCCAAGCTTCAGACAAAGATGAAGCGTCGCAAGAAGAAGGACCGCATTGTTCCAGGTTTCTGGGAATATATGGATGTTCTGGTGGCTGCAAGATTATGAGACTTTAAAAACGGGTTGGGGTGTGATATGAAAAGCCCATAGAGCATTTTACAAAAATGGGGGGTCGGATGTTAGAGTGCACGTAATGTGGCAGCCTTGTGTTACATGTTGATCAAGTCGTGACGGTGTTTCGTAGTTGTTTTAGGCTCGCGCGTGCACCATGAGTCTGTTGATTCCGTTGTTGGTGCTTATTAAAGTCAGTTCGTTATATAATCATATTGTCTAGGTCACCGAGTCCTCGCACTTCAAGGAATACAGCGTGCGTAGTAAAAGCTAGCATATTATTCATAGTCAAACTGTGTACGACTCGAACTGTGTACAACTCGAATCTGCCCACACCTGTCAACTTTTGTCTACTTTCCTGTCTGTTGAGCCACGACCATTATCCTGGCTGATAGCCCTCTCTGTCAACTGGCTCACCACTTTTAATGATACATGCCAACATAGTCACCACATTTACCTGCTTGGTGCTTACAGGAGCAGGCTCGATAGGAGCAGGAGCGAGTGTAGCTCGATAAACTACTTGTAAACTACGTCTGAATATGGTTGAGGAAGGGGAAGCAAGGAAAATCGGCAACATGTACATTTCAACGAAAAAAGTGGCCGCATATATTAGGGATCTTAAGAATAACATACGCAGAGCTTTGCGTGGGCGTTTGTCGCCACTTTGCATGCCTCGTATGCTAATATCTTGCAGGCCACCGTTAAATGACGGAAATAGTGGGTGGCCGCGACGAACGCTATCTCTCCGATCGCTATCCTATAACTAGCTATTAACCGGATGTGGACTGCCGTAACCACGTAGAACGCTGAACTTATGCGGTTCCTCAGGCACCTGTGCATGTAATAATAATCCAATGACATGAGCATCGTACTTCATTGGCTCACGAATCTGATACCGCAACAATTTTGCCGAATCTGTCAAGGACGACGGGAGGAGCCAGATGCATGCTCGAAGCTAGTTCTCTCTCTTCCACTCCCGAAACGTCCGCCGAAATCTACAATGGCAGTGACGGCATGGAGGAAAGAAGTTACGTCAATACGTGCCATGACCCTGAGGTCACGTGACGGGACCTTATTGCTCTCTCCCACTATGATTCCGATGTGCGCTAGTGTGAGAATTGTGTAATGTTAGCGCACTATGTGGCGCTGCACCGGTGCGTGGCGGCACCTAGTTGGAAGAAGCGCATCTGATTCAAACGCCGATCGAGTTTTGTGTCGATTGCTGGCCTATAACAGCATGCTATCTGCTCTTAGAAATTAAACATCAGGCGCTGGCAGCACGAAAGAGGGTCAGCACAGGCCTCTGTATGAAAACATTGGCGAAACTTGTACTAAGCCGCTAAAGCTTTGAAACAGCGAAACTGGACCGCTCTGAAGGCTAACCAGGTTGCTTCTACTTGGTTTACAGGCCTTAGCTAAGTGATGAGGGTTGTGTCTAGGTTGCTTCTATGTTTTTGCTAAGCAATAGTTATAGATGCTATGTTGTTTCTACTTCTATTCTCAGAGTAGAGAGGTTCAAGTTAAACTAAAGACAGTCACAAACACAACATGGGCACGTTGTCACTGGCGTGGCCCTTGCATCGCTTCGGAGTCTTCGCAGCCGCCGTTGCCTTTCCGTTCTTTTGTATTCTGTCGTTGTGCGTACTCGCGGTGTTCGGATGGCCGCCCTCGCTTCGCAAGTAGTTCTTGAGCTAACTGTTGCCTTCTTACTTTTTTAGTGGAAATTGTGTGTAGTGGGATTTCCCCAGTTTTTGTGGCACACACCCATATATGATGATATTTTTTTAGTTTGGGGTGAACAAGGAACGACTTATGGAACAGCTTCGCTGTGAAAACAAGGCGCCTCAGAAAGCCGCAGCTTCGCGCTCGGTTTCTAAACCATCTTTGCTGCCCACTAATACAATATCCGGTTGATGATGATGATGAATAAACTTTATTACAAAGCGAAACTCTGTGGTTAATCCTGGTTGGAGCCGTCTTGTAGAGCCCCACTGGCCGCGGCGGCTCGCCGGGCCTGGTCCAGGGTCACCAGTTGGCTCCCCAGTGCCAGCTCGGAAAGCCGTGCCTCCCGAGACCACGTTGTGAGTGTGTGTCGTGAACGCACTATCCTAGATACCGCATGGGCTGGCCGCTCTGTACATTGGTACGTCATGTGTGTAAGCGTGGCGGTGTGGTCACTACACCAGGGGCATATCGCTGTTGTGTATGCCTGTGGAAAAATTACGTGTAATCTTGATATGTGTGGGTATGTGTTCGTTTGGAGGCGGCGCCAATCCCTTGCCTGCTGGCTGCTTAAGTTGGGATGTGGAGGGGCGTATTTCCGTCTTGTAAGTCGTTTGTTTTCCAAGATCTGTCTCCTTGTAATGTTCTGTTCTTCATGGTGGCCTGCGAGGGTCCCCCTGAGGGAGGCCCTGCGTCTCGGCCACTAAGTCGGCGAGCTACGCAATTTGCCTCCTCATTCCCCCCTCAGGCCTGCATGCCCTGGGCACCAGCCGACGCCATGTACCTCCGTCAGCGTTGGCCCCCAAAATATCAGTGACGCATCTGGGAAGTGTACCTCTAAAATATAAGCGACAGGCAGCTTGCGAGTCTGTCAAAATATATGCTGGGCGTCCCCTTCTTTCTGCCTCTTTGACTGCCAAGGCTATGGCTGTTGCTTCTGCGGTGGCGATTGATCTAGTGCGTACAGATGCGCAAGCCAAGACTTTGTTTTGGTTGGGCGCTGCCGCTACTTATGCCTGTTTTCTGGGGCCTTGTGATGGTACGGGATATAGACTAGCGTCGGTAAAGTAGGTGTCAGGGTCACTACTTTTCTGAAGGAGTTTTTGTGCTCGCGCTTGACGGCGATTTTTGTTGTAGAGCGGGTGCATGTTCTTTGAAAGTGGTTCCACGATGATTTGTTCCCGTATTTGCGTGGGCACGATTACCGTCTCTTCACCGCAATATTGAGGGGGGAGAGGGCATCCCAGACTCTGCAGCAGTTTCGTTCCCTGTTGTGTGGTGGTGAGTCGTTCTCATTGTGCGATTAGCGTGGCGGCTGCCAATTCTACATACGTATTATGTATGCCGATTGCCATGAGTCTTTCTGTGCTCGGGCTGTTTGGAAGTCGCAGTGCAGCTTTGTACGCTATTCTTATGAGCCTGTCAATCTGGTCTATTTCGGTCTTGCGAGTAGCTTGAAAGGGAAGAGCGAAAGTGACTCGACTGAGAACGAAGGCCTGTACAAGGCGTAGCGTGTCGACCTCCGTCATTCCATCATTACTTCTCGCAATTCTAGCTATGAGGTTTGTAATACTTGTGACGGTGTGTTTAAGTTTCTTTATTACAGGCTTTGCGCTATTGTTTTCTTGTACGTGCAAGCCCGGTATTCGGGCTACTGGGGTCCTGTTGATGACCTGTCCGTCTATTGTCAGCTACAGCGTGGGCGCACGGCTGGATTGAGTGCGTGGTGGTCTTATTTGGAGGTATTCCGATTTGTTGGGTTGAGATGATCATACCAGTACCTGCTGTCCGCGAATGTTTTCTTTCACCAAGACCCAGGGGTGGTTAGTTACACTTTTAAGGATGGAGAGAAATATACGCGTCCTTTAGTGGTAGCAAACATGAGTCCATGGGAGTAGGTGAGGTTATCAGCAGCTGTTCAGCATTGAGGAAATTTGCATCGCACTTTGAATTTAAGGAAGCCATCGCACACCGCATTCTCACACCGGATGTCTGCGTATGGCGAAACTTAAGTGGTAGAAGCACTAAAGACATGAAGCTTGCACGACTTGTGGACCTGTAGTGTCAAAACACGCGCGGCGCTGGTAATTCATCCTCGTCAGCGTTAAAACCAGTTCAAACGGCATTAAAGGCCACATCTGCGCTGTATTCGTGGATCATAGCGCGTCGGCGGTCACGTGGAACAGTGTTCATACACCGTAATTTACCACTGCACTATGTCGGTTTTTTATTGAAAACGCGCAAAGAGTGCTTTCATTCGCCTAAGAGGCATGGCCTCGTGCCAGCTGTGGGCTACACGAGGATTTAGGCTTAGTTTTATGACCGGTGTATCGGTCGATGGTCGTTTCGCTATGCGACAGGCATGCCTCCGCTCAGGTTTTGCAAAAAGTGAAGCAGGCCTCTGTACTTCCGGCGCTTCCATCGTTTGCGTGAGCACATTGCTTGTGTACCGCGGTGCCTGATGAATGCTGTGCAAGGTCGGCGGGCGCTTTACGCGACTATGGAGTGGCGCCGGAGGAAAGGGCAACGTTATGTATTATCGGGAGTTATATACATCAACGAGGATGACCGTCCATATTGAAGAAAAAGGGAACAGGCCAATGCGGGCATAGCTAATGATGTGGTTGGGAGCGTCGAGACGCGTTATAACTTCGACCTCCACTTCCCGCCACGCTTTCGATGATCTTCATGGTCCAGCAAAAAAAAGTCCAAGCCATCTCCACGAACTGAATGCTGATGAGTGGGGCGAAGCGCCAACGCTTATCGGTGAAACCGTGAAACATTCGCTCCACACATGCACGTGTGGTCTACGAAGTCGCGCTTGAAGCGCGCGTCGGCACCTCCAGTTTCGGAAAGCGACCGCTTCAGGCGCTTGGCCGCTGCATCCTGTGCCCGTTCCGCTTCCAAGTTCGCTTGTCGCCGCTTTCGTCTCCCTTTGGGCTGGCGGGCAGAAAGAGAATGTGTGGTGTGATCGTTATGACGTATAGTGGATACGTTGTTCGTGCTGTGCCGTGATGACAGAAAATTGCACACATCCCCCAGTAAGGAAACCCTGAGTAGTATGCGATGCAGCCATGGGAGTTCTGTAAAGTTGCTCATTATTCATCATCGTAGATGACTTTCCACCACTTCCGCTCAGCGGCAGCTTCGCACGCCTGCCACTCCGGGTCGGCCTGTCGATGTACCCGTTTCGCTGCAGCTGCGCGAGTTCTCGCTGCCTCTGGATCGGCTTGCCGGCGCTGCCTTCTCGAATCAGCTTTTCAAGCTCTCAGCTCCGGGTCGACGTGTTGAAGCTGCCGCGCAGCAGCCGCTCTGCAGAAAGCAGCCGCTTTACAGAAAGCAGCTGTATTTGCACGCAAACACGCGCAAAGTGGCTGTTCTCACATGAAGAAGCATTCGGACAGATGTTCGCTAATCTATACCACTGAACGTATACTGTTCAAGAAAGTGCATTCTACCCTTCTTTCTTCCGTTTCTTTGTCAGACGTAATTTACGCCACGATCACACTCAATGTTTAACTGGGTTTTTATTTTCAGATAAAATCTCACTGAAGCTTCGTAATTTATTACTCAATAGATGAATTTGGTGATTTCTAATAATTTATAAAAACACAGCAGTTACCCAAGGTGGATGATCAGAAACAATATGCAGTCTGAATATGCAATATTCAGAGTGTTCCATATTCTTACAGGCATTATGGAGTTATGGCTATGGGCATTTTTGTATTTTCAAGAAGTTTCAGTTCAACTAGAGCTCGTGAAATTTTCAGATGCTCTTCCCAATAGCGCCGCAAAATAAGCGTGTTTTAACCCCTCTTGTAGTTGTCTTGTTTAAAATGCCCTCACACAACAAATGCACAGTATGTGACACCAGCGCAAAAAAAGGAACAAATGACAAGGAAGAAGTACAGACGAGCGCTGACAGCGCACAGATGAGTGTGTGAGCGCACAGTCAACGGATATAAAGTGTAGCAAGATGCATGGGTGACCAGTGAGCGTACCTCATCCGCCGAATACGATCCGGGTAAGGCGACTGTCCTAGCGGTCTTGTTAAGTTTTTTTCTCGGCATAAGCACAATTCAATGTGTAGTGTCTGAACTAGGAGGCCTCGTAATATTGTCATTTTTTTTCATCGTCACTATATGTAATGCAGCAAGGCTTTAAGTTGCGGTTTGATTTAGGATCTTTGAGGAAATGCCTTTACGATTCGAGAGCTTTGGTTGTGGACCCGCGCAAAATATACGTTTCATTTGCAGAAGCTCGTATAGTCATGGAGACATTTCTGACTGAAGTTACGAAAAGTCAACCTGTTCTCGGCAGCGAGTTGGCCGTTGTATTGTGGAGTGACACGTACCTCCGTTGCATCGGCTGCCACATAGCTCACACTGGATGGCATCCGTGCTGCACAACACCCATGGAAACGTACCCCGCAGCAGTGCTGGATGCCAAGCGCAAGTAAATCCCGCTTCATGCTAGGCGATCATAACGTGGCTTAGAGAAAGCTGGCAGGGCTTTACGTGACCGCGAATTCTCCACGCTGTCCGCGTACCACGTACACGAACTCTACAAGCAAATTCTGCCTTTCTAGAGGATTAACATATTTGTAGGTTAGTGTACCCAGTTATCAGTTTTCAACAACTACTCAAGTCTGTAACGGGCAAACACCCGCGTGCTCGGAGGGCTGACAAAACATTATTTTTTTAAGGAATATTGGGTAATATTATCTACGAATTGAAAGAACATTTGTTGCAAAAGAAAGACTCAACTCACAATATATTGAAGAGATTATCAATTGTCGTGTGCCCTTTATGTTGAGGTCATACTGTTAATAAGACACGAACCCCAAAATTTATCTTCCTGCATTCTTCCATATTGTGATGTTCGCCGTGTCGCAACCTAAGCGATGAAAATTTTGTGAAACTTCTCAGAGACACTGGTATCTAATGAGGTACATCTTATTACATGGTATTACTCCTTATTATACCTTTTTTTTGCGTATGACTACGAAGAGTTTCAAAATATCAGATAGAAAAAATGCCTTCAACTAGTCCATAACGACCCTTTACTCGGCACACAATGCGAAAACTACGCCATAAAACATTTCAGTGTGCCTGCGCCAGTCACAAAATTTGCTTGGGACACACTGTGTAGATACATGTTAGTGCTTTCCAGTGCTCGCTAATCGTTGACAAAGGTTGTACAAGTTTGACGTATTCCCCAGTAAGTGTTGACCATGTCAGGCTACTTTTGGCAATGATTGGCTTCTATTAACTATGGCATGTCTTAGCTTCTTGTGATGACTTATGGAACGAGCACCAGATGATCGCCATGCGATTTACAAAACACAAAACGAAGAATTATCACACTTGGCTAGCGTGGCTCCACTGCTTTTGCACAGCTGCTTATATGACAGGCCCGTCAGTGTGCCGAAGCTCGTACCTCTTCTCCATAACATCGCCGGCTACGCTTGAGCGTGAGCCCCGACGTTACATCAGACCTTAGCTAGCCTTCAAGTACCACAGTGCCGTTGGTGCCAGCAGGGCCACGGTACGCAATTTACTTTCCAAGCTGAACATTGCGGCATGCGCATTTGCTCGCAGACACTCTTACATAAGATTGATTCCCAGGCTGCATCTGATCTTCCAAGATGTATTTCTTTTGTGAAATGCTACATGACAAGTCCTCCAGAAGAAGAATGTGAGGAGTAGCCGGAGCCATGTATAGGCACCAACCTCTCCTTAAACACATTTAATAAAAAATGTGAGCCATGAAGCAGTGCATTGTACTGTTTATCTTCATTTCAGGGCTGCGCTTGTTCTTCCGTGCCTTTCAGTGCCGCCCTGAAGTGTTTGAGGATGGTGAACGGAGGTTCAGGGCAGTTGGTGCCGGGGCCCTCGTTGTGCACATTGTAGAGGAGCCACGCAGTCTCTTTACGCAACTCTCCCAAGTGATTTAGAGCGTTCAGGAACTGCACATGGTGAAAGGGTATTCCAGGTGTTATTCCACTGCCCATACAAAAAGAATGTCTTACCACGACTGCTTACGGACATAGAAGCTAATAGGCATGCGCAATGAGCGCCAATTTACTACAGCTTTCTCCTAATTTATCTACAGTTTTTTCGTGCGCATACACCAAACGACCTGAAGGAAGAGATGCATAAATGAGCATTGGCTAGGGCATGTGGCTGAATCACGTACGTTTCACAAGGCATGATCAGAACGAGCATTACAATATTTACAGCTCTAATACCAAACACTATCTGTATTTCCTTTCTCCAGGCTGAAGAAGAGGACAGCGGAAGCGCAGAGACCGCTGAGGATTAAAGTGCTGCCGATGTTTGCCATGCTTCCTGCACGCTCAAGAAGTCAATAAGGGCGTTTTCCATTGGCCAGCAGCTGTTGCTTATATCCGGCTTTTTGATTGGCTCTGTTACGAAACATGTTTGATTAAGACGTTTTCGTGGATTCGAGAAAAGCTTCGCCAGAGAGGCGCAGTAATGAAGGCGATAACAACAAACTGAATTGCTATACAAAATTAGGTTGTCGGCAAATTCTTTTGCCCATCCATCCGGTATTATTCACGGAAGCACTGCAAGGAGAGCTGATCAAATTGAGAACATTCAAGGGGCGTTGCAGCTTTGAAATTTACAATTTGGTACGCATATGCAGAGCCAAACACACAAAAAACCCACGCCCGGACGTAAACACAAGCGCACGCCCGAAAATACAAGACATTTGAAACCCCACCATCCAAAAGAAACGAAGTTATAGGATCTTCGCACTGGTGGTGCCAAGCCTGAGGGAAGGGCGTAGCTGGGTGGTCTTTCTCTTGTCTCTTTATTTTGCTCTTTCTTCAGTTTCGTTCTGTTTCTACGTGGTTCTTATACCTGCTTTTTTTTATATATGTTCGTCTTTTTTTTCTTTTTTTTCTATTTATTTATTTATCTTTCTTTTTAGGCCTGTGTACTGTGCGATGTCAGTGCACGCTAAAAAACCCCACATGGTCGAAATTTCCGCAATTCTCCACTACGACGTTTCTCACAATCATATAGTGGCTTCAGAACGTAGAACCCCAGACAATATTTATTATTATTATTATTATTATTATTATTATTATTATTATTATTATTATTATTATTATTATTATTATTATATTTCTTCATACTTCTCTCTCTCTATGTATTTCTTTCTTTTATATCCTGGAACAATGGCTATGGTGCTCGGCTGCTGACCCGAAGGTCGCGGGTTCGATCCCGGCCACGGCGGTTGCATTTCGATGGAGCCCAAATGGTAGAGGCTCGTGTACTCTGCGATGTCTGTGCATGTTAAAAAACATCAGATGGTCAAAATTTCCGGAGTCCTCCGCTACGGCGTGTCTCATAATCATATCGTGGTTTTGGGACGTACAGCCCCAGAGAATATTATTATTATTAGTTTTTCTATCTCTCTTTCAAGATGATTTTTTTCTGTCATTTTCTGTTTCTATGTCTTTTTAGCTTTTTATGCCTTTATTTCCTAAATTTCTCTGTATTTCTCTCTCTCTTTGAATCGCTTTCTTTCTCGCTATTTTTTTCTTTCTCTTATTTTCCTATCATTCTCTTTCACCTGTTTCGCGTGCTCCACATCGCCGAGCACAGTTTTCGTTTAACGCTCACGCCCTCTTTTTGACAGGCATGCGCAACGGGAATTGGACAAGCTCCGGCAGTGGGGCTCGTCCAATTCGCGCGGCGCATACCCACCTCAGTTTTGTGCGACGGAGTACAAGCTGCCCATAGCTTAAACAGTTTCCCTGTTAGGAAAATCTGACTCTGCTCCTGGTTTGTTGCCAGCACGTACACAGGTGTTAACCACCCGGTGATCCCTGTTAACGTGGCGCGTACGAACGTGACCGGTAGAAGAAATTTCGAAGTTGCTGCCACCACGGCGCAGTCCCCGCTCCGGGATCCCACCAAAGACTCTGTTGCGCGAAGAAAGACTGCCGGCGTGTTTTCTGTTTGTTTGTTCCGCGATCTTCGCTGCTTTCGCACGCTTTTACTGCCGCTTAGAACTTGGCATTCTCGGTTATGTTGATTTGGACTTTCTATGGGAGTGAATGGCGGCGCTAACAGCGGCGGTAACCGCAACATTGCACATCTTGAGTAGAACCAGAGGGATGCAACGAGGACAGGAAGAATGAAGGGACACGAAAAACAGCGCTGCACATGACACTTCGCACATAATGAACGTCGATTGTGCACATATGTTATTGCAAAAGTACACGTGATACTCCTCTTTTCTCCGTCGTACCTATTCGCCCAAATATTGTAAATACTTGTAAATAGTGCAAGTACCGATGAGCTTGCGAGGTTCCTCGTAATGTCTGCGATGCAGTAGCCTACGAGGCACCTTTATCCTGACTGAAGACGTCGTTGTGAGACGGGGAGTTGCAAAAACGGGTGGGAATGACATCACGGTGGTGTCATGACCTCATGATTATATATAGAGCTGATTTGATTTGGCACTCCAATGAACATTAGTGTCGACCTCACATTGCCATGAAAATGTTTCTTGGAAAAGCAGTCAATGACTACAATACTGAAGCATAATCGTGAGTTGGGCCAGTTGGTGGGTGTTCATCCTAGAGTTGAATGCGGATGTTAGCTGTGAGTTCAGCGCTGTCTCTAATTCTTGTTGCACCGTTAGTTATTTTGTGATGATGATTACAATACTTCGGGTACCTGGTGCGGGTTTTCGCACGGAATCCACATAGGGCGCGACCTCCGAATAAACATATCCAGAGTTATCTAGCGACGGCAGAGGTGACGGTGAATTAGCACACGGTCAGCTTGCCCCGAGGACACGCCAGAACTGCATTCTTGGCCAGTGCTTTCCTCCACATCGCATGATTCGGCATGATTTGCGTGGCTCGTACATCTTTTTTTTTTCTTTTCGATCTCTGTCATTCAATCTTCGCTGCGCTCTGCGCTTTCACTATTTCTGTATCCATGGTGCTAAATGTTAGCGCGGCTACTGGGGGGAAGGAGGTCAAACCCACAACACCGCTCTTGAGATCAGCGCTTAAAAGGCGATGCGGCTTTTTTTTTTTCTCGCGGCAGTTCATTTGCCGCATCACAGTTAGATATTTTCCTGTTCCAATGAAAACATCGAATCTCTGTCTATTTGTGTGAAAACTACAACGGCACACTAAGTGGACGCCATTGTTCTAAAACACTTGCGCGCGTGTCACGAAGTCTTTCCACGTCAGGCTGTTTCGTAATTTTTTGCGGTTCACTTTAGCAGGAGTAGCAAACCTAAGTCGGAGCGGGTTCGTATATGAAATGACCCCACTACTCTGGATGTTCTTAAACAGCCTCTCATATTCAAAGCACCAAGAGACTGCAAAGAGATCCTCAATAGCCTCAGCACCAAAAATGTGGCTGCTAAGGAGCTCTATTGGTCCCATAGGTCGGCAAAATAAATGGAACTCACTCAGACTCACTCAATAAATGTATTTTTCGCTTAGGACTCACTCGGACTCAGACTCACCAAAATTTCGCTGAAGCAGACTCACTCGAACTCAGACTCACGAAACTTCTCTCCAGCCAAACTCACTCGGACTCAGACTCACCGGTGTTTTCGTCATCCAGACTCACCAGACTCAGACTTACCGGTGTTTTCGTCATCCAGACTCAGTCGGACTCAGACTCACTAAACTTTTCCTTAAACGCACTCACTCGGACTCAGACTCATGAATATTTTCGTCAACCTGACTCACTCGGACTCAGACTCACCTAAATTTTCCTCAAGCGGACTCACTCAGACTCAGACTCACCAAAAATATAACTCAGGCGGACTCACTCCGGGCACAGACTCACGAAAATATTACTCAGCCCGACTCACTCAGACTCAGACTCACCAAAATATTTTTCAGCCGGACTCACTCATACTCAGACTCACCAAAATTTTTTCCGAAGCGGACTCACAGGCCCGCCTAACTTTTTTCTCAACCAGACGTACTCGGACTAAAAATTTGCAATATTCGATTTGGCCCGGCTCATTCAATAAATGTCGAAGGAGCGCCATAAAATAGCTTATGTAGAATAACACATGTAAAGGGTTCACAAGTGCCAGAAAACCTTGAAAATATATGTATGATAGCTTTCAAACATACAAAAAAATGTTATTCCCCGTGCATCTCAATCTCTATCGTAAAGAGAAATTCATCATTACACGGGATTTTTGCAATATTGAGAATGTTTTCTTTAAATATAAAATTGGGTCTACGGACCTTCGAGGAACATTAGGTTTTCTTCATTCCTGTTACCTTTCAAATGCGCTATGCACACGCGCCATTTGTTTTCAATGGGCGAGTGCGTACGTGCGTTTTTGGCAGACCCAACTAAATGAAGTCCTGTCTTACGCTTTGCCGTTCGAACGCCTAATCACGCTACTTGGAAACGAAGAAAGCTTGACATTACGTTATGGCGTTTTCTAAACACGTTCATGAAACTGCCAATGGTCTTGCAGTCGATTTACCACTCATTGACGACGCGAAAAAAGAAAATAATATGAGGCGGCCATCTTTTGCAGAATCGAGCTCACCACCGTTGAAACATTTTGGAAACATAGCTTTATAGGTTGCATGGCTATGCCTCTCTAAAGTTTCGAAAACACCTGCCACGATAGTCGGTTATGGTGCTTGACTGCTGACGCGAAGACTACCGCATCGAATCCCGGCCGCATTTTCGATGGATGCCGAAATGCTTGAGGCATGTGTGCTTATATTTTGGTGCACCTAATGAACCCCAGGTCGCCAATATTTCGGGAGCCGTCCGCTACGGCACCCCTCATAATTACATCATGGTTCTCGGACGTTAAACACCAAAAATTATTACATTAGTGTTTCGAATTATAGAAATGCTAAGTTCGGTTTTAGTCGATGTCATGCTTTCGCGAAGTGATTGCGGATAATTTAGGTTGGGTTTTTACGTCGCAAAGCCAAGATGTGGTTGTCAGAGACGCCGTAGTGGAGGGCTCCAGATATTTCGACCACCCAGGGTTCTTTCACGTGCACCTCAATCTAAGTACACAGGTTGTGACTTCGTTTGCTTCTAGCAAGATATTTTTCGGAGCCAGCTAAGAGCCAGTTGTAACTATTAGTGGCTACTCTATCTCGTGGATAATGGTGAAGATTCGTATGAGCACCACGCTGGATACGGACACAAGGCAAAAAGGAAAGTGCATAGGCGCGTGCCGATGAGAGCCGGCCAGTGTGTTCAAAGGTATGGTCGAAGCTTGGTACAGACCATGCAAAATGAGGTGGCAATTTTCTGCTTTCTAAAACCCCAATTGCTGACAGCCAAGCCGATTGCAAGAATGCCGTATTGAAAGGTGGGGACGCGGGCGCCGCTTCACAGTGATCGTACTAGTCCAGAGAAAGGACAGGAATATTCATTTTAAAGAAAAAAGTCACTGGACAAGGCGCTGAACTGACAACTGAGGGGGTTTACTACAAACCAGACGCAATAAATTCACATAGCTAACCCTGCGCCATTAGCAATTTTATTTCTTTTAATCTCACTGCGTCGCTGTTATATCTATTCTTAATAACTTATTATTTGTATTCTTTATACTTCGATTTCACTGCTAATCTCTTATGCATTCTCAAATGCACAGCTCCCCTCTGTAATTCCTTCGGGCCTTCAGGGTACTATTAAATAAATAAATAATTGAGGAGCCTATTTTCATCGGGTAAATGGGGGAAGCGGAGGTTGCTGTCTTCGTGCGTAACGTACTGTTTTTTTTTTTTTTTACAGAAAAGTCACAGTTTCGCCACTAGGGCGAAGCAATGAATGCGATAGCAAGAAATTAGTTTGTCACACAAAGAACGACAAGCAGCTCGATACTTGCAACGCGCCGCCGCAGCACAAAGAAGGACGCTCGAAAGGACGCATAGGTATACACAGGACAAGCGTGAACTAACAACTGTCGCAGTTGTTACGTATTTGTATTTGAGCGACGCGCTGTGAGTGTCCACAAATGCAGAAGCCGACACTGTTCTTGCTGTTGCCTCTGACATGGCTCATACCCACTCAGGTGGATTGGCCAAGGATTGATTATATAATTATATGACTTTTCGACGCTGTTTGACACTTATTTTTCTTTTAAAGTGCGGCACGCGGAATGACCCCTCTGCGTCTCCTGCCACGCGGTGGCGTCTGACGCGTGCCCGGTGTTCTTTTGTTTCATTCTACATCATGAGTGGTACAGAAGGGAGCCACGTTTTCGTGCGCATCTCAAGGGCAATTTTCAATTTGAAAGAAACTGTAAAAGCGTCGTGGATAGAAAACACGCTCAAGCTGTTGCGAGATCTGCGTACCGCGAGCGGCTAATGGTGCATATGAATAGCTCGCCCTTGTATCGCTGGCACGAGCATGACCTGTGGCTGTGTTGGCTAGCAGGCTGCGGAGCGAGGGGTCGCTGGTTCAAACCCCCGTAAGTTGGTCTGGAATGACGGCGTCGACATGCAGACGGCGACGGCGACGGCGAAAATCAGCCGAGACTGTCCATATAATTGCTATCGCAATAATAACAGACTGATGGGCAATTGGTGTGGGTTCATAATGACATCTAGCGATTCATGAAACTAATGAGAAATGCGCTCATGTGCTCATATGCGCTCATGTCTCCCATGAGGGGGGACACTGCTCAGCGACTTATGAACGAAAGCCAGTGCTACAACGAATACAAAAGGAGTGAGATGAAGGCAATACATGCGCTTTTTTTTTCTTTTCCTGCTTCAAAGACTAAATTCTTGAAAGATGCAGGGAGGGGGGGTAAGGGATGGAGAGCAGTGCTCGAGTCTCGTATATTTCTGAGACCGCTCCTTATCTTCATACCAGCGCATACTCCCCCCCCCCCCCCCACCTTCGATCTTTGCCATTGAGGTTCTGAAACAAAGCTTTCAAGGCAAGATAACATGTGGGATAGATTTGTGTACACACACGCGCATCATCTACGAAATATCAACAGATAATATAGCATAGGACGTACTTAAAATCAATATTAAAGTTCCTATCGCCCTACTGCAGCTAAACGTGCCTTCGTTTATTGTGTAAACAACCAACCACCCGCTGCGATCACCAATCGTCGCCACATCAGCGGATAGAAGAAAGGAAGACAATAATTCGTGACCTCTGCACCAACGGCTACACAGAGGCGTTTATTCGCAGAGCCCACCGTAAGAGAAAAGACGGGGGGAAACGGTGTTACCAAGGGCGCCGCAACGACGCGGCGTGTCGATCCCCTACTTTGCGGGTGCCAGGAAGTAATAGCCCGTATACTAAGAAAGGCAGGGGTCGACGTTGCCCACAAGCCATCCGCCGCCATCGGCAGTTTCATCCCTCGGCCCAAAGACAGCGCACCTGCGCAAAAAGCGCAGGGCGTCGTGTACCGGATCACGTACGCCGACTGCCCCGCTTCCCACATTGAGGAAACCAAGAACTTCCATGAAAGAATGCGGCAGCACAAGAATGACCCCCGTCACTTCAACAGCGGATGGAGCGAAGTGACAAGAGCACTGCTAGCGGTTTGACCACCATGCCAGTCCAGAGGGCGCGGTGATTTTGGAAAAAGAAAGGAACCTTCGCCGGCGGCCCTTCCTCGAATCCTGGTACATTGAGCAGACAGCGGGAAACATCAACCACACCACGGGGACACTGCCCTCCCTCTACTGCCATGGCTTGCGACGACTCACGGCAAACCATCACGCCTGGCAAGAAGGCGTTGCAGTTTTCTCTTTTCTCCATTTTTATGTTATCCCAACCAGGAGGACTTCTGCCGAATGTTCACCTTTGAAAGAATAGAGATATTTTTGTTGCAGGCCCCAAGCCTAGAGTGTCGAGCTCGTTGCTTCGTTTTGTACTCTCCTTGCATTCCTTGGAGGGTATTAGGAGCTCGAAAGCAAGATACGAGAAACGAGCCTGGGAAACGCCCGTGCCATGAAGCTTTTTGCCGTGTGGCTTGGACGAACACAATGACGGCTGAGGGACCACCGAAAGTTCTTCGGCGTGTCAACGATGACTATGAATGGAAAAGTGTTTGAATAGGAAAGAAAAGAAAAAAAATACCCCCCAAAAAAACGGGTTTTGCTTGTGTCGGCAAGGACTGAACTGCAGGCGTGCTGGGAAAATATGGCAGCAATATCTCCCAAAGAGAGTCTAGAATTCGAAGAGGTCATTAAAGTTTAAAAGGTCCTTGAATTGCCGAGAGGTAACAGAATTCTTTGACCACATTACAGTCCGAAGAAGTTTGTTTTTGCGAGTGATGAAGCGTCGCGTATGGCATGAATGGAGCGTTTCTACCCCCTTTCCTCCTTGAAATGCGGTCGCTACAACTTTCAAGGTACCACGGGACAAGCTTTATCTAGCCACTTTAAATAACGCAGCCGCTGTTTAATTGGTAGTCAATGGCATGACGAAAGCCGATGCTCTGTGTCGTCGCTACATTTAAACTTGGAATTCGGCGAGATGGTGCATATACTGGGAATTTTTTTAGCGCGAGACAATGCATTCACAAGGCATTGAAAAAACACCCGCCCTGTCTCTCTCGTACTTGTGAATGTCTTATTTGGCGCTCAAAAGATTCCCAATTGCGACATATATTCATGGAAAAACCGAAGCGGCATCTAAAGACACAAGCGGTTCAATGCAACAGAGAGCGAAGGGGCGCTCGATGCTCGCGAATCGTGATGCTTTGTCGTATTTGAATCCACATGAATGGTGAAGCTGGAACATTGCACTCATGCTCCGTTGATTAGGTAGACCATTGTAGATCAAACTCAATGTGGATCACAATGTCGCTTAATAAAAGTGGCCTGGAGTTGTACATGTGTCAGAACATGCTGCACAGGCCACTTACATGACCTGGTATATGAGGGCATGGACAGCTTGATAATTTGAAAAATAATTTCTGGGTCTTTACAAGACGGTGCATCTATACCATTGCATATATACGATAAAATAAATGGAGCTCACGCAGACTCACCCAATAAATGTTTTTCGCTTAGCACTCACTAGGACCCAGACTAACCAAAATTCTGCTGAAGCGAACTCACTCGGACTCAGACTTACGAATATTTTCGTCAACCGGACTCACTCGGACTCCTACTCACCAAAATTTTCCGCAAGCGGGCTCACTTGGACTCATACTGACGAAAATATAACTCAGCCGGACTCACTCAGATGCAGACTCACGAATATATTCATCAACCGGACTCACCTGGACTCCAGACTCACAAACATTTTCCTCAAGGAGACCCACTCCGACTCACACTCACCAAAATTTTCCTCAAGCGGACTCACTCGGACTCAGACTCACCAAAGTATAACTCAGCCGGATTCCGCTCGAACTCAGACTCACCAAAATTTTCCTCAAGCGGACTCACTCGGACTCAGACTCACCTAAGTATAGTTCAGCCGGACTCACTCAGACTCAGACTCACGCCTCAATCTGAGTCTGAGTGAGTCTGAGTGAGTCGATTCATGAGTGAGTTTGCCGACCTATGATTGGTCCAGCAATAGAACATTCACTGTGTGTACTTTTTGAGCCTTTGTGCATTTGGTTCTCTCCTCGGGAGGTCTTTCACATGTACAGCCTCCACAACCGACAGAGTCAGCCCACTCTTAAGGTCTTCTTAATAGATGTACTGCGACTTCAACCTTAATTATGCGAACACACGTCACCTGATAGTTGAACGGTAACGAAAGACGTTCTGTCCAACCACCCATTTAGTTACTTAGCCCAAGAAGTACCTGGCACGCCGTTGATCTAGGTATACGCCCAGTCTTTTTCTCGCCGTTTCTCACAGTGCTTCCCAGCGCAATCATTCGTACAAGTTTCACTACATCTTTTTTTTTGATCTCGTGCACAGCCAACAGAAAAAGTGTTCAAGCCAATCCACTGACCTTTATAGCCAAAGAATCATTGTACTCGCTCCATGTGAGGACTTTCGACGCACTGGAGAAGACGCCGTACGCGTATATGGGATCGCCGAGGTGGTAGTTTTTCGGGGCCTCCAGTGAAATCACTGTGGTTG
>JALIZH010020505.1:0-42853 GCA_030522465.1 Rhipicephalus appendiculatus | reverse complement strand
CACGGGAAGCAAATGTACAGGCTGTTTCACACTTGGGGAAATCTCGGAGCGCGTGGCATCATGATGCGGCCAGCGTTGCAACCACGCGCCGTCAGCAGCTCGCGCGTGCGCAGATGATTCAGGAGTGTAGTTTTGAACCGCGTCGTCTGCTACGGCGGCTCTTGCTTGCCGCATTGCTGGCCAGCGCGCGGATATCATTGTTAGGGCAGGAACTGGGCCGATAATCTGCACTAAACGTTGTGCGACGCCAACCTCTCAGCCTTTATTTGTGATAATGAGGTGCTAAGCAGAATTTGACAGCCTATCTTGTTTGCTCTCTTGAAACGCCGTGGTGCTGTGTGCACCGCAGTACGCTGGGACGAGGAAGACACGACAATCAGCACGCAATGTGCGTTGTCTTTATTTGACTTTAAATAAGAAAAAGCACTCAACAGTAAGAGTCGTGCTGCTGCGCTGGCTTAACACGATAAAAGAAATGGGAACAAATTCAGGAATGTTTTAGGTGAGGACAAAGCCTGAACGTGTCTCTTTACGACGACATTTCATTACCACAAGATTCGCTAGCCAGCTCCGAAATGCACCCGTGGCGCATCCAACTTAGTACCTTGTCATGTCACCAGCGCCAGTGATGACGGCGCTCATTCTGGACAGCAGAGAGGCGTGCAGTGACTCGATGAGCGATGTATTCACTCGCAGGGCGTCCCACTCGCTGACGATGGCGGACCACAACCGATCCTCGGACAGGCCGTGTAGAGGATGGCGCGCCAGCGACATTTTCATAAAGCCCCAGACATTTTCGATTATATTCAGGTCCGGGGATTGGGGCGGCCTTTTCAGACAAGAGAATAATAGAAAAACGTAGGGCAGACGAGCCCCAGTTTTATTCAGCTCAATCTGGATCTTGTGATGCCACGCCCCCATCGTCAACGAATGGGACATGCTGCGGCAGAACACATCGCGGACACCATGCATTCACTGCCGTCAAGAATGAGCGCTATCACCGCTGGGGACATGAACTTGGAAGCGTCACGAGTGCATTTCGGTGCCGGGAGCGAGTCCTTTCTGTTGTAATGAAATATCGTCGAGAATAAGCACGTTCAGGCGGTTGGTCTAACCTGAATCATTCCTGAATTCATTCCCATTTGTTTTGTTGTGTTAAACCCACTCAGCTGCTCGGCAGTCACCACTGAGTGCTTTGTTTTATTTAAAGTCAAATAAAGACCACGCACGGTGCATGCTCATTATCGTGTCTTCCTCATCCAAGCTTACTGCGGCGCACAGACACTGAAGAAACATTCGTGAACGCACACAGTACCACGATGTTTGGATAGAGCAAACGAGGTATGCTGCCAAATACTGTTTCTAGTGCCCCATTATCACGAATAAAGGCTGAGAGGTTGTCGTTGCACAACGTTTAGTGCAGACAAGCGTTGAAAGTTGGGCAAGTTGGTACGGGAACATCTGAAAAAACTGCGCAGCAAGACGGGACACGAAGAAAGACAGCACGCGCGAGTTTGTCGTCCCTTGTTTCTTCGTGTCCCATCTTGCGGCACAGAATTTTTCTGAAAACGATTAGTGCAGAGTACCGGCCCAGTTCCCGCATTAACAATGATATCCGTGAGCTGGCCGACAATGCGGCGCGCGCGCGCTGCCGTAGCAGACGACGCGGTTCAACTCTACACCCTTGAAGCGTCTGCGCACGCGCTAGCTGCTGCCGGCGCGCGATTGCAGCGCTAGTCGCATCGCGATGCCAGGCGCTCCGAGATTTCCCCTAAGTATGAAACAGCCTGTACAACGGCTGCCGCCTCTGCTCGGATCACTTCGCCGAAAGTGCCTTCACAAACCCTGCCAAAAGACGGCTCTTGTGGACGGCTGTTCCCACTGTTGCAGTGGAAGTGAAATCTCCGATCGACGAAGGTAATAAAAACAATTTATCAGCGGTTGCGAATATGTGCGCTTTTGCAGTTCGTTTTCGCGCACCTTATCGCCTGATGCATAATTGACGTTCCATATTTACGCATGAGTTCAAGGTGCGTCCTTTACATTGTATTTCATGCTACCACCTTAATGTACAGGCGTGAGCAAAAGTGTGCAGACCACGGGATCGCGTGGCCGAATGCATCGACGCGCCATCTAGCGACGTGAAGCGTGCTGCGGGCGCATGCATCGGCGCATGCGCGTCCAGTCCTATCAGTTGGCCTCTCATGCCGCTCTGTCTGACGCGGTTACCGCGCTCGTAGACAAAACGACAACTCCGTGTCGCTTTCCTTGCTCCATATAATCTGCATTGGAATCTGTGTCGTTCATTTACGCAGCGGCTGCGACGCGGCCGGTTCAAGCGCCGGGCTCGCGTCGTTTTCTACACCGGTTGATTAGCCGAAGTAAGCATAGCTGGTATTGCAAAACCTGATGAAGCCAAGCACACAAAATAGAGTACCTCGGGTAGGCTTCGATGTCACACACATTAATCACTAATAATTATAATTAGTGGTAACGCTATTACATCTAATTAAGCTTAATGAGACTCGACTCGGTCAAGAGTAGTTAGTACATTCCTGAGCTCGGGTTCTCTGAGCTCATGCGAATTCGACTTTAATTACTTTAATTGTGTTTAATGAAATATTGCTTAATTAGACCTAATTACGATACGATTAGTTTGATGATACCATGATCAATCACATTTAATCAGATTATCTATACTTACCTTGACCCTGCCTAATTAGGTTAGTTATGCATAATTAGCGTAATTATGTCACGTGAAACTCCAGTATCTAGGGTGTCCTTGGTTGGATGTCAGGCTAATTAATCAAGCATAATTAATATTCGCCTTAACTAACACTAATTAGACGTGAATGAGCTTAATTAGTTTGGAGTCGATAAGGAGTAATTAGTATCTTCTTGGGCTTGGCTTCTCTGGGCTCATGAGAAAGTCGACTTAGATTAATTGGCCACGGTTAGGTTTGCCTTATTTAGGCTAATTTCGCTCGGCTAAATTAAGAGCTAGTATGATCAATTATGCTTAATTAGATCTGGCTATACTTACCTCGACTCATCTGGGCTCATCTAAGCTTAACTTCGCGTAACATGAAAACAGCAAGCTGGACTAGCTTAATTAAACCTACTTACGCCTGAGTTCATTAGGTGATACCGTGCTCAAGTATTTGTTTCGGCTATACTTACTCTGATTTAACTAGGCTCATTTAGTTTAACTTGGGTTAACGCGACAAAGGCAAGCTGGGCTGAGGAAACTTAATTTTGTGTGCTTGGCTGCAGCTTGTGCGATGCTAGCTATGCTTAGTTCGGCTAATCAACTGGTGTAAGAAACGACGCGAGTCTGGCGCTTGAACCGGCCCCGTCACAGCCGCTACGTAAAGGAACGGCACAGATTCTGTGGAGCAAAGAAAGCGACACCCAGTTGTCGTTTTGGCTGCGAGCGCCGTCACAGCGTCAGACAGAGCGACATGAGAGGCCAACTGATACGATGGGACGCGCACGCGCACCGCAGCAGGCGTCACGTCGCCAGATGGCGCGTCGATGCATTCGGCCACGCGATCCCGTGGTCTGCACACTTTTGCTCACGCCTGTACAATTGCCTTCCTTCGCTACCTACTGAAACGAGACTGATATCTACCCTATCTTCAAGGAACCTCCCTGGCAGAAGGCACGGCTGCTGCGGCTCAAGACCACCCTGGCCAAAAGAGCAGCGCCCAGATTGCAGGTATGCACAGGCCGGCTCGTTGATTTTGGGCATTAAGGAAGGGGTGCGTATTCTTGCTTTGTGTAGAATAAGTATACAAGGTAGGGCGCAAAAGTGAACTGCACAAAGCGCTTTTTTTTATGTCATCTGCTACGGCTTCGCGTGACGTTTCGCCACGAAATTTGTTCCGCGTGCGCCAGGGAATTGCGTTCTTTTCGTTTTTTTTTTTCCTATTGTAATATCATGCGTGGTGAAGGGTGTTCCAAACTGCTCGTGTAGCTAACGATGCGAGTATTTTCCAGCTTCCTGGCTCAGCGAAAGATGAGAATATTTTCTTTTCACAATGACAGAATTCACGCTCGTAAGAAGACGCAGCGCTCCTGGCCTTGCTGTAAACGATACATCGATCACCCGCTGTTGTCGCGTATCGGACATGATGTTGCACTTGTAGCATGAGGTCGCGGGATTAAATCGCGTTTCGATAAGGGCGAAGTTCGCGCACACCTCCGGTGGTCGAAATAGTTCGCAGTCGCTCCTTACGGCATGTCTCACGCACCTATCGTGGTCCGTAAAACCGCACAGTTCAATACGACAAAGCCAAGTCTTGCGTACGCGCTGCGATGATCTCCATAGGTTTGATTGGCGCTGTATAGTAGACATTTTCCAGGAGCACGTATGCGCGTGCCGGTAAACAGCAGCTTTTAAATTGTTTGGACCTAATTACCTCTCGTGGGCAGTGTACAAAATGGTAAAGCGAAAGTAAATAGAAAAAACCTCTGCAATACTACAATATTCTGAGCCAGCTAATGAGACAACAGCAATGCTGAACATGTTACGTGAATGTACAACAGCAATACAACTCGGAGCAGTGCTTAATGTCTCTTAGAGGAATATTTTTAGTAGAAGTCATGCAAAGATATACAATCGCAGCTGACCCGCTTGAGTTAGAAAGCGCCATTTTACGGAAAACGTGCGGAGGCTATTTAAAACATGGCAACTTAAATGCCACTCATTTCCCCCCTTGTTTCCAGAAGGCGGCCCCACAAGAGCCAGCTCAGTCTCCCCTGAATCACCGTCTCATTTCGGTCATCTCATCTCGCTGTGCCACAAGCAAGTGTACCAGCAAAGTTGAAGGACTTTCACCGGTTTGTTAAGGCGTCTTCGAAAGTCAAATGACAAATTACCTTCAGTTAATTATAATTACTAAACGAATACTACAGTTCAGATTTGTCCTATGCTTCCAACATGACGCACAAAGCTGGGCTTAGGAGCCCAATAAAAGAAAGTATACTTTATATGATTCAGGCATATTAGACGAATGTCTTGAAAACCGGTCAGAATAGACCCGTTTTGAGCTATGTGCCCAGGCTGATTCATTAAATGCAGTCGATCTGAATTACTTTTGTGAACACTTCTCCATGTCCCGAAGGTGCGCGTTCCGTAATACCTTTGTGCATCACTCTGTCCTAGCCCAATTTCCAATGATCATTAACCATCGACACTTGCCTATACTGCATTTACTTCTTCTCGATGGAAAGCTCTGTCTGCAGGGTGACATTTGTTGTTTGATGTTGTAGGATTGTGATACTCATGCTAAACTGTGATAGAAAATATGTGCATTACAAATTGCGAGGAATAAGTGCAATATACTGGTGTAGAATTCCGTAATATAATGCCCTGTTAGCAGTGCTACAGCTTAGAACCAGGTTTTACGCGTTGTATCGAGAAATAAAGTCAAGTGTTAAAATGTAAATAGAATTTGCTCAATATGTAACGGTGCATAAGCACAAGCTGAGTTATGTAGGAAATTCGCTTACTATAGAAGGTTGTTTCGACTAGCAACTTTCATAGAAAAAGAAAAAGGAGCTGGTAGTGCTGGGCTCAATGTGCTGGTCATCTGTACTGCATAATCAGTTCATTATTCACGAACGTGTTACTATGAGCCGTTCTTTCTGGAGAATTGTATTGTGTACAGCCAATGAACGTTGTGACTCCGATGAATGTGTCAACAATTCTCTTATGTTTGTGTAACCGATGCAGAATGCCATCACTTGTATTTACTTATGAGATGCACAGCTCTGTGCTATTGTGGCATGTATTGAGTTTTATTGTTTGCAATACGTTGCTAATAAAAACAGTGAATAAGCCGCATTTTCCGACTACTCCTTTTTCTTGCTCAAACAAAATTGTCACACTTCAAGGCTTGCTGGCTCGCGCGCATTCAACTGAGAAATATTTCCAAACAAGTGTTTTGTGGACGTCCTGAGAGTCCGAGAAAATTAGCAACCGAAAGCTGCCCAAAACAATATATGCAGCAGCAACACAATCTGAAAAAAAAAATGCAAGCGGTGTCGTTATCTGTTTGCGGCTCACAAAACAGTCGAGCGCTCGTCGAGCGCATGGCAGACGACAAGCAGCTCAGCGTTTCCTCCTCGCTCATCAACAAAAGCGTTGCCATAGCAACATCAGCCATTTTTTTATTGTTTTTTTAGTTTCACAGTTTGGCCTACCAAACACCAGGGGACAAATTGGCGCTAGTGGCGCAATTATCAAATACCTGGGGGGGTATACTAGCTGACCTAGCCGTGACCGGGCTGCAGAAATTAGGCGCCTTTTTCCTTCTTCGAACCACAACCACCACCACCAACATAGAGAAAGCGCTGTCTGAGGCAAGGCAAAACATTGTAGTACGGCCGGCAGAAGACTATCGTCTTTCGACGACATTTGCAGCGAAGCACGCAGATACGCGGCCAATTTTTTTTTTTAGTTTGCAAGACCTCTATTAGCCACTTTGATATTATCGTCGAATTACCGTACAAATTAGGAACTCGCGCGGGCTAAAAAGTTTTAACGGAGCAGCGCGCCGACCAGGGCGGAACGGTATTTACGTACAGGGTTGTCCACTCTTTGTACGAACACGGCGCAGCGTGCCCGCTCTCCGCGGTGCACCAGCGAACATGGTGCGGCCGCGCATCGAAGCTAATTGGCGCATGCGCACATGCATTGCCTGTTCTCTTGTGATGCGCTAGTGCACCGTGCTTGCATTGCTGTGAAACACCCCTAACTATCAGCCTGCAAGTCGCGATTGAGCGCGCCGCAACGGCGTTGCAGGAAAGTGCGCTTCGCTTACTCCAGCGGGTTGTGCAGTTTTCCGCTTATATAAGGAGTCTTAAACACGCGGCTTCACTAGGAATAAAATATTTGTGAGATTGCTAAATGGCACTAGCAATTTTACTGAGCCATTGCGATTAATAACTCTTTGTTCTGGTAAGCTAAAAAGACGGGACTGGTCTCAAGCATTTTTTAGGGGCGAAGCTCCTTAGAACCTAGCCTTGTCTTCCGTTGTGGTCACGATACAGAACCGTTGCTATAGTCGAAACATATGTGAGACACAAAAAAAAAAAAAGGTTTCACAATAGACTTCAACGTAGACATAGGCAAAAGATCGCTGTTCCCGGCGAAAATAACCCTATCGAGAAGGGTACTGATGAGTTGATCTCTACTAAGGTGTGCCTACATGTTGAGGCTTCTCTAGAAAACCTGCAACACAAAGGCACACGTCGAGCACTATACGTCCCAACAAATTACCCATATTCTTGGTATCTTGCCACTGGTCAGATGGCGGGTTCTTTGATTAACTATCGAGGCATATCCTCCACTCCAGCAATTTTCTAAATCCTCCTTGAATTGTCTAGGAGGACTGGAAGGCGAAATATATTTACATTTCTATATACACTTTCTCACACAATTTCAATTACATGAAGCAACGCTCGTGTAACGTACGGTTACTCACCGATACGTTACCCAGAGCTTCGCCCACTCGTCATGATTCACTTCGTGGAGAATCATGGACTTTTTTTTTTAATTCTGTTGACTTTCCTGCTCGTGATGTTTGACTTGGCCATTGATCTAGAGCTGGTTAAGAGAATAGTTCAGATGCTATGAACATAAAAAAATTAAGGCAGCTTCGCACTAGTGGTGCCAACCCTGAAGGAAGTGCGGAGCTGGGCGGCTTTTGTTACTCTTCAGTTTTCTCGTTCTCTCTTTCTTTCTTTTCCAGATTTTTCTGTCTTGTTTTCTCTATTCATTTCTATGTACTTCTATTTTTAAATGCGAAGCATTTCTCAGTGAACTTCGGCGACATTGAGCGTATTTATCTGTCTATCTATCTAGCCGCCTACGACTTTGTGCTCTCCTGGCCGTATCGTTCATGGGATTTATACCAGAATTCCTTTCCTTTTTTTCTTTTTGGATGCGAAGCATCTTATAGCGGAGTTCAATTCGGTGGTGTGCGGCGTGACCACCGTTATGGCTGGTTCACGCTAGCGGCACGGCGGCTCGCCGTTTGCCGTTCTCAGGCTGCCGTGCGCGGGCGGTTTCGTTCGCGCACGTCTGCCGTTCTTTGCCGTTCGGAGAATAGGTCCGAGACCCATTTTCGTGCCGTTTTCCGTTTGCCGGAGAGCGACGCGGCTAATCAGCGACGAGGGAGCTACATCGGTGAGCCGCGTCGACTGCTTTCGGCTTTCCGTCGTCCGCGTCTGCTGCGGGACGCTTCGAGCTGCTTGCTTCTTGCTCGCCGATTCTCACGCTAGAAGTGCGAATGTCGTCCGCGTAGTTGCCCGGCATCGTTCCAGCAGTTAAAAGCGCGTTTTAGTTTGTCTGGTATTGAAAAACGCGCAGCATTAAACCAAATAACGGGCCCCGAAGCTGGCGCCTGGACAAGTGGTGCCAGCTATGCAGGATTAGAAACAACTAGCAAACGCGTAATTTATGCCCTCCGAGATTTCGGAAGCACCCATCGCCACTCGCTAAGCCTACCACATCGATTATTTGAGTGTGGCTCTCAAAAACGGTGCCGAATCGATTCGAACACTGTGTTGTCGAAGCTTAAGGACATGAGTCAATGGAAGCGTCAGTTCGGAGCTTACAAGCTACAGAGCGCACGGCGGCCGCTTGATAGATTCGAGGTGGTCAACAACTGGATTCGGAAGTGGAGTCATATTTTTCGGAGGCACGAATGCCTCGCCGGCGAAGCTTGCCGTGTACTTTGAACAGCTATCGCGCGGGCGGCAGCGGCCGACGGTCTACGGCACCGCGCCGTTACGGCGTGCTTGCCGCTACCGTGAACAAGCCATTAGGGTCTTTTAGCAAGTTACGGAAATACGGTACGCAAATACGGTACGGTATTAGCGTACCGCTCCTCCTTCCCGGTCGTTGACCTTTTACCAGTGAAGGCACCCCAGCAACACAAAAGCTCTTTCAAAAATTACTGTGGTGTTGCCACGCCTCCTTGTGGCCTGTCAGCCTGCGCATTGTTAACGAGGAACCTGTCGTCCGAGGGGACGCACTGTCAGTGGAAAGAAGGAGCTACCGTACTGCCTTACCGTATTGTCGTATCGTACATTTCCGTAACTTGCTAAAAGACCCTATTACTGCGCATGCGCAAACCATCTCGACACACCTCCTCTCCTACGCTCCCCCCCTCTCTCGAGGCATCCCTCCCCGCTGCGTCTACACCCCCCACTGCGCATGCGCGTCCCCTCCTCTCTCTCCTCTCCTACGCTCCACCCCTCTGTCCTCTAGGCATCCCTCCCGCTATGGTCCCTAGAATATACTCCCGCGGCGTTTACACCCCCCATTGCGCATACGCTTCCCGTCCCCCCCTCTCTCTCCTATCCTACGTTCCCCACTCTCTCGCCTCGCAACGCCGACGCAGGCAGCGTCTGCTAGCTAGTTTCTTGATTTAAGAAACCGACTGCTCGCTCTGCACAACCGTTCACTGGCAACCCCGTATATATACGCACTGGATCTTGAACTGCAAGGTAGTGCCGGTGTGAGATTTCTCCTGTGCCTTGTTGAAAAATAAAAATTCGCAGCGTGCGCGTTAACTAAAAGCGGACTGCGGGTCTCTGTGTCCAATCGGAGTCTTCTGTCTCTCATTGCCCATTAGCAGCGATTGGCATATTCCAGTAGGTAACACCGGTCCATCACTGCGTGCTTTGCGCCTCCCCAGGTTTCTCTCCTACGCAACGCCTCGATGAGCGCCAGCGTCAACGCCGCCGCCAGTGTAAGCGTTAGCACCCGCTGCTTCGCATCTACACATGGTTCCCTTTAGCGGGAGATGATGTAATTTTCTGGCCACGTTGGGCTTGCTCTTTTTAGGGGCGAAGCTCCTTAGGGCATGGGTTAGTCCCGCGTTGTGCGTCGTAGCCACCTCTAGTATTCGGAGTGTTCACTAGATGGCGATGGCGCTGCGGCGCTCGCTCCATTCCGATGCGTAGTAATGCAGCCAGCGACATAGATGGCCACACCGCCCGCGGTGTGGCCATCTATGTCAAGCAGAACACTAGTACAATAAGGCCGTCAACCACCACTACAGTCACTAGAGTCCTGGCCGAGAGCATAGAGGGGCAGCTTAGCAATGGCTAGGCAGGTGGTGTCTCTCGCCCAGGTTGACTCCATTCCTTGATCTTGCTTGACTCCATTCGTTGATCCTTGATCTCCTTTCCTACGCTCACCCCCCCCTCTCTCCCCTCCAGGAATCCTCTACGGAGCCATATAAGAACCCCCTATCCCTCCACTTCACCGACCGTAAAGCCGTTATAATGAAGGGGGGACCGGAAGCCACGTCTAGCTACCATTTACGAATAAATAAAATTTCTTGTATATATACACACAGTGTTTGTCACGTCTTTGATGATGTACTGGACGAAGATTCACGGTTTACCGATGAACCTCCGGAGCTTCGCCCAGTCATCTTCATTCACTCCGTGGATATGCTGTGATTTTTTTTTCTTTTTTTTTTTTTTTTTTCTGCGGGTGGCTGCCGCGACTGGTTGTGCCTGCTGCTGCTGCCGTTCATATATTCCAGCACAGCCTGCCCAGTGGCCGCCTTTGCCTGCCTCTGTAGCTGTTCGCGGGTAACCCGCTTGTGGTGCGATGCCAATATGACCTCGTCCTCCTGGTAGAAGTCCTGGAGGACCTTCTGCGTCTGTGACATCGTTAGGCCTTAGAAGGGCTGCGCGCAAGAGGCGCGAAGTCGTGGCAGAAAAGAAAAATTGCTAGTATAGGCGCGCGGAGCCGGGAAAAAAAATGAAAAGTAGGAGGGAAGAAAGGTGCGTCCTGCAGGTGGAGTGTCCGATTCTCTCTCCTCCCCCAGCAACGCGCTAGCTGCTGATTCTGCGTCTTTTTGCTGGCATGGGCGGCCGCGCTGTTTTGAAGCGAGGCTTTTTTTTTTTCGAGTGCGTTTTATGCTCTTTTATCGACGAAGGTGGCATCTAATTGCTGTGAGGTGTCTCAAATGGTTAGAACGTGTTTTGTAGCGAACTGCCGTTCTGGCTACCGGACTTGTGCGGAGCTTGTCCCTAGGTGCCGTCCTGTACAGTGATTGCCTGGAGCAGTGGCACCGTGCAATTCCGAGGGCAGACCGAACTCTAATGCTTACTAACCATGTCTGCGCTAAGCATTTTTCAAAGGACACGATTTTAACCGCATATCACGCAGAGTTTAATGCAAGGGTGCTACTTGACGCGCCAAAGCGGCATGTTCTATCTATGAATGCCTATCCCACCTAATTTCTGAACTGTTCTATAAGCACCTAACACGGCCAAGTAAAACTAGAAAGCCACCCCGTGAGAGAGAACCTGCTGTGCAAACGCCCAGACGATGTCGTCAGGAAGTCGGCAACATTGATGCGACGCATAGGCGTGCGCAGCGTTCCCCATCAGGAGGGGGGGGGGGGAGGTTTATCACAGCCCCCCCCTTACTATGTGAAAGTATAGGAAAGATTTTGCGCCCCCCCCCCCTTCCTTAGGTGACTAAGTGGGGGGGCGACCGCCCCACATGCCCCCTCCCCCTCCCCGTGCACGCCCCTATGATGCGACGCATCAATGTTGTCGCATCGATGTTAATAATACAATTTATAATACAGTCGACTCTCGCTAATTCAAACTCTAAAGGACCCCTGGATCTTTTTTTTTTTAATTATCCAGGAGTTTGAATTATAGAAGTTCTCAAATATATTACTCTCGCCATCGTGATACCGCACATTATGATTAGGCATTGATTTTAAACACATTTTAAAATTTTTTTAAGCGTTTTTAAGCCCTAACTGCCCAAAGTAACAAAGTAAACAGAAAGCAGAGGCGTAAGGTCGACAAGTTTATTAGGCACTTACGCACTTCGGCGTCGGCCGGCACGCCGGAAAAGCAGAGAGAGGCGGATGCTGTGCGCGGAACTTTCGCACCCGCCGTCTCATTCTGCGCTTGAGGCGCTTATTTTTAATTTCTCGGCTGTTATGATTTTCATAACACGCCAATTTTCACGACGCTAATTTTCAAATAGTTGCGGGAAAGCAGTAGATATCCTCCGATATGGACACGAAAAAAGTACGAATTAACCGAATTACAGAGTTTCAATTAGGCGGCTTTTAAATACATTGAATGAATAGCGGGTCAATCAAAATCGCCAATTTCAATTTTGTTTGAATTAACCGAAAGTACGAGTTATCCAGTTTTGAATTATCGCGAGTCTACTGTAATATATGAAAATATCCCAAATAATATCCCAATAGAGGGATATTAATAATTGCTGAGGGTTCACCCTCTAAAACCACGATTTGATTATGAGGGACGTCGTAGTGGAGGGCTCCTGACTAATTTTGAGCACCCGGGGTTGTTTAACATTCACCTACGTCTAAGCACACGGGTGTTCTGTACATTTGGCCCCCACTAAAATGCGGCTGCCGTGGCCGGGATATATTTTGATGGAGGCATAGCACGCTGACTGAAGTTTCTTTTTTTTAAATTTATTTTATTTATTTATTATTATTGTTAATAATAATAATAATAATAATAATATTATTATTATTATTATTATTATTATTATTATTATTATTATTATTATTATTATTATTATTATTATTATTATTTTATGCATGGTTGAATGCCTCGAACAGACGAAAGTACAAGTGTGCGCAAGCGGAACTTGATGTGCTTTGAGTGCTGCCCGATCGATCCGTTTTCACGACGTTCAGAACCTGCTCGAAGCATTTTCATGTAAACGAATCCTTAGTTAAACCTGTTACACTTTTCATTTTAATCTGAAATAACAAATTTCCTTCGCGCTTTATGGTGTTACTCACACCACTACGAGCGAAAACGTTGGGGAGGCAGCGGAATTTCAAGTCGCCAGCACCGCTTCGCTGCATGGATGGATGGATGGATGCTATGAGCGTCCCCTTTATAACGGGGCAGTGGCGTAGCCAGGGGGTGGCACACCGGGCACGTGCCCCCCCCGAAATTTTTTTTCACCATGGCATACAGAGCGAAAAATGACCATTTCAAGGAGGTGCCCCTCCCGAAATCAAGGCGGTGCCCCCCCCGAAAAAAATTTCTGGCTACGCCCCTGTAACGGGGCGGTGACATGTCTGCCACCAGGTTCGAGAAAAAAAAAAGCGAAAGAAAACTTTCTTTTAGGTTGGCGTAATGCCTTATCTTCATTGATTGAATCTATGTTATTATACCAAAGAAAAATATAAATTCACGGTCCATCTCTCTGCCTCTTAAGGCAGAATGACCTTATTTTCCCCCATTATTTATTTTTGTCCTTTATCTCTACTTTTCTGCCACCAATACTCTAACCGTCTCTTACTTATTTCTATCGCGGACGTGTTCAGCTTTCCATTGTTGTCCCTAAAACCAGGGTCCGTTGGCCGCGGCGCCATCTAATGGGTCGCAGCGGAGTGCGCCCGGGAGGCCGAACAATCTGTGGCCGCTCAGGCGCGCGCAGTGTCAACACCTGAATATTCTTACACCGTGGTTGTAACCCACTGTTGTACGTAGGAGACTCACATAAAATGTGTAGCTCTGTAGCGTTCAAAGACGCAGGTTCAATTCCCGGCCAGCATTTCTCTGGGAGCGCTTAATGCAAAAAAAAAGAGAAAGAAAACAGTATGTATATTTTGATGCACGGCAATACCCGCACGTGGTCAAAATCCAGCTGCCTTCCGCACTACGGAACATTTCATCATCATATCGTGGCTTGCGTGTGTAAAACACGTCGGTTGAGTCCCAGACACAGCTGACATAGTTGGCAGGGTTCCTTCATATAACAAGCTCAGGCATGCAAACACGGACAGAAGAGAAGAGAACCAGATAACGGAAACGCCAAACCAGAACTTAATTATTTTCTTTGAAAGCACAGACAAGGGTCCGCCAGTCAGACGTGGTGTTGTCGCAAGCAGCGCCTGTCGCCGCACCGCGTCTCCTCGCAACACATGAATCCCGCGGGGCAGTCGTCGGTGCCGTCCACGTTTACGCGACACGCGTCCGGCTGCCGCAGCAGGGACACGCACACCAGCCGATTAGACAGCAGGCAGCGACGGAACGACGCTGGCGAGAACAAAACAAGAACGAAATAGGCACAATTACAAACAGGGTATCCCAAAGTAACTGCCCACCTCCCCGCCGCTTTATCGCACTGTCCTGGTCTCGTCCTTGTAGAGTTTTGTTTTTTTTTTGGTTTAAATTATGGTAACCATTCGTATTTTTCCACTTTTGTACGACCAAGGGATAGTGATCCCAATAGAATATAACTGCTACGCACCCAGCTTTGTCGACCTCGTCCCCCCATCGATCTATCTTTCTCTGAACTGTGTTCATTTCTTAACACACTCGCACCGCTTTCTTTGCAATAAAAGCTCTTCCCACAGAGACCATTGCACCGCTTCCCGCCGCTTGGTTCAGGTGGCTAAAACTCAAACAAATCACATTCATTTCTATCGTCAGACACGTGAGCACATGGTTACAGCAGCGTGGCGCACATAGCCGAAAAGCTTCACGTTTCTAAGTTTGGTGCTGAAGTGTGCTCAAGTGCTCTTGGAGTTGGGTGCGGGCCTAACCAAACAGTGACGGGTTACCATCGACTCACAGTCACACCGGTGCTCGGTTTGGCAAAGTAAAAGTTAGCACTCACGTTTCATCGCTCGCGAGGTGGTCGGGACCACCAACAATGCCAACACAAGTAGAGGAATTGCAAGCCCATGCATTGCCAGGCCCAGGCGAGTGGTCATCACAGGTGCTGAGGAATCGACAAAAGAGAGAAAGAAAAAAAATGTGGTGCTATCGTTCAGCAGTTGATTATTTGGCCGATAGATTTATTCACTTAGGAATTCAAGACCTGAGAGCAGCGCCACCAGACACGCAGTTACGATGTACCGTGGAATAATTCGAGGCTACGCATCTGGGTCTTGTTTTTTTAACACGAAAGTTTTATATGCCGGGGTCTGCAAAGATTTCAGTGGCGCATTTCCGTCACGGAAATGACGTCAATATGTACAAGAGCAGATGGCAATGAAAAAGTACCGTCAACGAGCATCGAACACATGACTGCTATGTCGGCAACAACAGATGCCGGGCACGCTATCCACGGCGCCACGGTCACATGCTCTGGAGGCTTTACGAACGCGCCTTTTATATTTCACATTTTCCTCTCACAGTGCTCTTGGTCGGCGGGGTGTTGTCGCCCTCTGGAAGCGCCGAGGCAAAGTAATTCATCATTACTCTGGCCTCCGCGATTAGCACCTGCAACGCGTGTTGCTAGTCGTACTCCCATTCGGCGCGTTTTCAGTAGAAGTGCAAGTGTGTAAACGCCTTAACACTCGGGAGATGGCGACCTTAGCCCAAGCGTCGGCCTCGCTCATAGCATCCATCCAAACTAAAAATAGCTCTGCGACGCGCGCCTGCCCTGAAAGAAATAGAAAAGACCTGGCTGAGCTTGTTTTATGTACTTTGGAAGCACACGGGGGGTGGGCTGGACTTCACATGCGAAGTTCCTCAAAAGGAATCGTTGCGTTTCTTAGATATCAATGTCAGAATATTTCCAAATCACGTTTGCTGAGAATGCCTGTGTTAGATTATGCATCCAGCCATACTGCGCTGGTAAAGAGAGCGTTTCCTTCTCCGGCCATAAGCGCAGCCTTATCTAAGCCGTGCTTACATATGGTGACTGACAGCGTAAAAACACAAGTAGACAGGCTTCTTTCAGTTGGATTTCTGAAATCCGTCATCTCATCGCTGTGTGAAAAATTGCTGAAGAAAGTAAAACAAAAACCAAGAGAAACCAGAAAGACAGAAATAAAAGAAAAGAGTGGCTGTCATCCCATATTTTCATAATATATGTCATGGCTTGAAAAAAAGTTTGAAAAAAAATATAATGTGCACGTGGCTCTATCAACCGCGCGCAAAGTTGGCCAGATTTGTAGGTTGACAGACGAACGCCTTAGCGAAATGTCAAGATGTCAATTATAAGGAGACGGGCACGCGCAGGAATACACGCAAATAAATTTGTAGAATGCTCTGTGGGCGTGGTGTATAGGCTTCCTTTAACGAGTGGGCACAGTTACATAGGACAAACTGGACGTTGTTTCAATAACAGGGTAGGAGAACATAAGAATGACTTATGCAAAGGGAAAGTTCGAACCTTGTGATGCACTGTAAAAGTTGCGGCTGCCAGCCTCAAATGCAGGCTGAGAGTGTGTTGGAACGCTATAAAGACAAACTGACACAGGAAATCGCTGAGGCGTATTATATTTGGAAATTTGACTATGAATGCGTGAGTCAGCCTTCAGTGGCTTTGCATGAAAAAGAATTCGCGCTTTTGGATCAGTGTTAGTCTGTTAATCGTTATCATTGTACCTTCGTTTCATCGGTCATTCCACCGAAATGTGTGACATTACTGCCGTCTGCTTTATAAAAGATTTTACCTGTTCGTATATATATATATATATATATATATATATATATATATATATATATATATATATATATATATATATATATATAGATATAACTCCTGACGAAGGGAGGTCCCCTCCCGAAACTGTTGGGAACTAAATAAATATTTATATCCTTGTTGACAACGCCTCCGTTGTGTTACAACCCATTGCTGAACCAAGACATCTGGCCCATCGAACTATTATTCTCATTGATATATATATATATATATATATATATATATATATATATATATATATATATATATATATATATATATATATATATCAATGAGAATAATAGTTCGATGGGCCAGATGTATATATATATATATATATACGCATCTAAAAAACTGTTTATTGGTGACGTTTCGATCGGAGACCGATCGGTCTCCGAACGGTCTCCGATCGAAACGTCACCAATAAACAGTTTTTCAGATGCGTATATATATTTTTCCTATTTTGTTCTACGGCAACCGAAGCCAGACTCGTCATAATCTACGTATTTATATATATATATATATATATATATATATATATATATATATATATATATATATATATATATATATATATGTGTGTGTGTGTGTGTGTGTGTGTGTGTGTGTGTGTGTGTGTGTGTGTGTGTGTGTGTGTGTGTGTACAATAAATCAGTTGGTAGTCAGCGCTCGTATGCGTCCCTCGTTGCCTTCCGTTTCTCGCTGTAACGTCTTTGCTTCAGCACTTCCGTGCTTGCGCTGCAAACCCTTTCAATATGCAATAATGATACGTGTGGGCGTGGCATGCTGTGCGAGTGTCTGCCGTGACTTTCCACGACTTTTACTTTAAAACTTCATCTGCTTTCAGCGCAATTTTTTTATGCCCAAAACGTGAACTTCAACTGCGGTCGTTATGACTTTTAAACAAACCACCGTTATGGAAACTCAGGCATTCGAGAAACGTGTATGGCCGGCCTGAAATTTTGTACATCAGTATAACAGCCAAGCACATTAAAGGTCATAGATCATAAGAAAGAAAGAAATCACCGACGATTACGATACTGCAATATCAGTGAACGTTAAAGAACACCAGATGGTCAAAATTTCCGGAGCCCTCCACTATACGGCGTCTCTCATAATCATATAGTGGCTTTGGGACGTAAAACCCCCGATATTATTATTACGATACTTCCTAGTGCGAATTCTGAGCGCAGCTTCGTGTTGGGGCAACGCCACCTGTGTTTAAAGTTTTCGCTATTCGTAGTGTAGCAATTTAACATTCGTGACATATAGCCACAAAAACTGCCAGCGCTCGAGTGCTACGCACACCACTGTGTGCAATGCAGGCGTCGCGAACCAAGCGAAACGCCGGCAGCCCCGTTGCGACAAGCGAAGCCAGCCGCAGTGCACGTGCCAGCCCTGCATGCGCACTAGCTCCGACCGAGGAGCCAGCGCGCGTGACTGAAGCGGCTCGTGATGTCGACATACTACGCGTTTGCTCTCTTTCGCCCTCGTTCAGTGGCTTTCGTCCTCGGTCGCCGACGCCAGCGAACAACTGCGACGCTGCTCAACGCAGGAACGGGCGCCTAAGAGCTGAGCTCTAAATGAAGGTGCCAGTACGAACATTTGATAGAGTAAAATGAACGACAGAGGGGTCTCACCATTTCATACGGGGAACTTTCATAAAGTGCGAAGCTATTGCTGCGATTTGAATACAAAATATGTTGAGTGTAGACGCATCACGTGTAGCGTGATTAATTTACGAAGCGCGAGGAAGATTGTTACTGGGGTGATCACCATAGTGTGCGTGGTATCTAATCATACTTTCTTATTTGTGGAAATACGAGCGAAGCGTTTCAAATATGGAAGCGTCAGCCTGATAAGTAATTACAAGCAACGTCACGCACTATCTCACAATTCTCCAAAAAACAAATCTTGCCGCTTTTTTTTTCTTCTCGTCTCTTCAGGCTCATGTAGGAAGTAGCCTACATTTACAATCACAAAATATGTGTACTAGGGAGCAACTGCAGCAGTATGCATGGTACAGTCGCATACAATCTTCACGTGAACAAGAAAATATCTATATATTACCTGAAAGTCGTATGATCCGTAGCAGAAACCTCCGAAAAAGTATGTAAATGTGAGCTCATGGTGACTAATAAAGTAAGAAAGGTACGCATGGCACCATAATTTCAAGAGCCCAAGAAAATGATGGTCCTAAATCAAAATGGAAGCCGACAAATGCAAATACGTAGTGGGTTAAGCAGGAAGAACAGAGGAAGTGCCTCAGAAAGGCTGGCCGACGTTTCTATAGGTGGACCTATATTTGTCACAGGCGCCTTGTCATCCTTGGCGTGTTAGTCTTAAGGGGGTTAGTACTGACGTCATCCTCTGTGGTGGCGCGTGTCCGTGCTGGTAATTGCAGTCTGGAGAGAAAAAATCTATAAAGCAGATTTGTGTAGCCCCTGTCTCATTTCAAGCAAGGTTGCAATGGCGTTAAAGAATCTCTTCTCGGAGGTAAGGGGAGCCGGAGTTGTAAAAATAGGGGCGGGGTAGGAAAGAAAGGAAGAAAGGCGAGGAAGAAAGAAAAAAATAAAAAAAAGAAAACACAAGGTGGGGGGGGGGGGGGGGGTTACGACAAAGTCGGCGCCGCCACAAATATGAATGAAGGAAAGTCGAAGCACTAAACTTCGAAAGCAGGCAGACGGGCGCCGCGTCCGGCTACCGCGTAGGTTTTGGACGATATGGCGTCTGCCTATTTCAACCAACCGCCCATGAATGGGAAGCACCAAAGGAAAGCAGTTACAAAAAAAAAAAGAGGGAGAAGCGGGCGGCGTACTTTTAGAAGTCAAAATGTCGATGGTAAGTGATACTGGAAGGGGTGGCTGGAAAACACGTGTTTAATGGCGGAAGTCATTGGCAGACATATGCGTCAAGTGTCACCGTACGTGGCCTTCTCGGGGGGTATCACCTCGAAAATTGGGCGCCATGAAGCTTAAGAAAAAGAACGAGAGAAAAAAAAAAGAAACGGGAAAGAAGAAAAAAAAGGAAAGGACGGGTTGGGGGGTAGGGACAGTGGGGGGAAACAAATGGAATAAGACGCGGAGAACTTCCTGGGGGCGGAACTGGTCTTAGAAGCGGTGCAAGAAGGAAAGGGAGCAGTGGTTAGAAGGTTCTCAAAAATAAAAACTTCGTAAGAGTAGTATATATATATATATATATATATATATATATATATATATATATATATATATATATATATATATATATATATATATATATATATATATATATATATATATATATATATATATATAAATTTTTGCACACATGCATACACATATATGTATGTAAAATTTCAAAATTGGAAGAAAACATTAATATTATGATGTGTAGTCGAGGAACGATTCTATGTTATACTGGTTATGGTCATTCGAAGGTTGAGCGTATTTCATGTCTCTCAATATTACAGTAATTATGTTATGGCTTTTAGTGATTCCAAATTGCCCCGTGCTAGATTGATTCCTGATGGGTGTAGGGATTTAAATTTGTGTATAAAATACGATTCCACGTATTTTCTATTACGTGGTGACCGGAAATTTGTTTGTAGAATGTAAAATTCGGCTTGGTCGAAATTGTGGTCCTGTTGATTGAAGTGGCTGGCTACTGCTTTTGGTAAATTGTTTTTTGTGTGTGCACGGTGGCCGTTCAGTCTTACATGAATTGGCTGTCCAGTTTCGCTTATATATTGTTTTTGACAGGTGAAAGACTCAAGGCAATATATTAGGTTGTTTGACGTGCAGGTGAAGCTCGATGTAACCTTGTGAATGTAATCCGATGCTTTGCTTTTTTACGCTGGTAGCCGGCTGTATATGTTTGCAAGTGGAGCATCTGGAGCGGCCACAGGGACCAGATGTTGCCCTAGTCTTTCCTTTGAGTTTTGCATGGACGAGCATGTCTTTAAAATTGGCGTCGCGTCTGTAGGTGACCTTAGGTGGCTCGGGAAAGATTTTCTCAAGTTTCTCGTTGGTTGTTAGAATTAGATATTATTTTGTGAGGATGTTGTTTATGTTTGGAAGCGCATTAGAAAGCTTTGTGGTGAGAAGAGTGGTTGTCGTTGTTGTTGTTCTAGAGCGTGGTTTGAGTGCCTCATTGCGGTCTAGTTTCAGTGCGTCCGTATAAGCTTTGTCAAGGAATGTGTTAGGATGGTTTCTGTTTGATAGTGTTCCTTTGAGGGTCGTAAGTCTGTTTACGTAATCATCGTGGTCTATGCATTGTAGTGTGCACGTACTTCTCAGGAGTACGGCCACTAGCGTGGGTTCGGACTTAGCGAGCCACAGGGCCGCGTTTGCCGTCGCCTCGCGTGAACCAGCGCGCCGCAGCAAAAGTGCGTTCGGGCAGCAAAGGCACCGAGCGCAGCGCGGCAAGCACACAGTATACTGCTCTCGGGATCCGCAACACTTTATTGCCTGCGGCAACACCACAAAACGTAGTACAACGCCCGCTGCTAAAGGGCGGCGGGGAAAGCAACGGGCTTAACCACGCCACGGGCGAAAATACAACACAAAGGGTGCCGCTAGCACGTCTCCGCGGGCAAAAGGGCTCACGGCGACACGTCGCTGAGGGAAACGTTCCCACGCGACTATGCTGCGTACTCTCACGATCAGTGACCAAAAGGGCCCGATCGCTCGAGTGAGGGCAAACTCCGCTCGCGTTGGCTTCGATAGGTACGGCTCGGCGTAGTAAGACCACGCGCGAACACACCGCACCGCTCTTCGGCCTAGCGTTCGGAAAAGGGCAACGGAAGGTAAGCGTTCGCCGCGGGCGCAAGGCACCGTTGGCGAACCGTCCGAGCGAGCCCCAAGAACAAAGGAGCTGACGGACGATAAGCAAAAATACGTGCTTACCCCACGCTGTCCAGAGAGATTCTGCCTCCCGTCGCGCGCGCGAAACGTCTCGCGAGACTCGAGCGCGCGGCGCCACAGTCGAGAATCGGCGCCGGGAGAGAGGTTAGCGTTACTCCTGCTCCCCCAACACCGACGGACCGCGGAGGAGGGGAGTCATGCGAGGACATGGGGACGGCAGAATTAGGCGAAAAACCCGCGCAATGGCAACGGGCTAGCCTCAATCCCCACAGCATATGCGGCGTAATCTTGTTGCCTGGCTCTTGAAAATGCCCTGTTTACAGTGTCTCGGGTGGTGGCTTGTATAATCTAGGTATTGTTGCTTGTCAAATGGTTTTTTATAGAGAGTTGTCTTTAATATGCCATTTTCAAGATATATGGTCGTGTCTAGAAAGTTGATGCGCTCAGCCGAGGTATCGGAGGTGAATTTTATTGTTGGATGAAAGGAGATTACGAATGATGTGAATTTAGCTAGATTGTCTCGGCCATGCCCCATATTATAAATATGTCATCGATGTACCGAAGGTATGTGTGAGGTTTGTTCACGCAACGAGACAGGAATTCGGTTTCCAGAGTTCCCATGAATATATTTGCGTAAGTGGGAGCGAATGGGGTGCCCATGCTTGTTCCCTGTATTTGAAGGTAGTAATTTTCTTCAAATTCAAAGTAGTTGTATGATAATACTAGTTTAAGTAGTGTTAAATATACTTCAGTAGATAACTTAAGTTCTTAGGTGTTTTAGCTGTTTTAGATTGATAGCCGTATTATTTCTAACCTCAAATCGCGCGATGATATTGTAATTAAGGAGGCTGATAATGGAGGAAGCATTGTCATTTGGCCAATATAGAAGTACAAGCACGAAGCTTACAGACAACTGAACAACCCTGAACACTACCGCATAATAGACAATTAACGATCCCACAGAACAATACACACTCACAGTTACCAACCAGCTTAGATCCCTGTTAGCGGATGAACTGATAACTCCATCAGAATTTAAATTTCTTATACCTAACAACAAAGCAGAAGGGAGGTTTTACCTTCCAAAAATTCACAAAATACCACCCACAGAATTATACACTGCCAATATTCTAGGGCGCCCAATATTATCAAACAACAACACCCCAACCGAGAACCTGTCCGTATTCCTAAACCACTTTCTAGGTGCCATTCCAAAGACATTTCTGTCATTTGTACAAGATACACCCCACCTACTGAGAATAATAGAGGAAATTAATAGGACCGGCACATTACCGCAAGACGCCATTCTCGTCACACTAGATGTTACCGCTTTATACACAAATATTCCTATCCCCGAGGGCTTAACTTCAGTTCGGCTAACCTTATCCCGACAGAACGTACAACATTGTGCTGAAGTATATTTAACACTACTTAAACTAGTATTATCATACAACTACCTTGAATTTGAAGAAAATTACTACCTTGAAATACAAGGAACAAGCATGGGCACCCCATTCGCTCCCACTTACGCAAATATATTCATGGGAATTCTGGAAACAGAATTCCTGTCTCGTTGCGTGAACAAACCTCACACATACCCTCGGTACAACGATGACAAATTTATAATATGGGGACATGGCCGAGACAATGTAGCTAAATTCACATCATTCGCAAACTCCTTTCATCCAACAATAAAATTCACCTCCGATACCTCGGCTGAGCGCATCAACTTTCTAGACACGACCATATATCTTGAAAATGGCATATTAAAGACAACTCTCTATAAAAAACCATTTGACAAGCAAGAATATCTAAATTATACAAGTTACGACCCGATACACTGTAAACAGGGCATTTTCAAGAGCCAGGCAACAAGATTACGCCGCATATGCATAGACAACAATGATTACGTAAACAGACTTACGACCCTCAAAGGAACACTATCAAACAGAAACCATCCTAACACATTCCTTGACAAAGCTTATACGGACGCACTGAAAGTAGACCGCAATGAGGCACTCAAACCACGCTCTAGAACAGGGGTCTCAAACTCACCTCAGCCCGCGGGCCGCAGTCATACAATTTGATGCCGCAAGGGCCGGGACAGTGAAGGGGGGTAAAACCGGAAGATGGGGGGGGGGGGGGGGGGGGAGTTTGTACAAATTGTCAGTAAACGTTGCCATTTGAAAGAAAACCTTCCTCATATCGCGTATACCGGTCATTTCTGAAGCAGATTTGGTGCCAGGATTCTAACATATCGATGCCGATCTCAAAAATGACTAAAATCTGGACGCCACTACTGAAATACAGTTTTTGTTTCACGCCGCACGGCTATATGCTTCAAGACAGAGCTACCACATGGTGTGCCTCACGAAAACAATGCTTTAGACCTGTGTAGATGACGAACATACCAATTCAGTAAAGTTTTAAAAATGTGGGGCGAAGAGAATCGTGGGGGCCGCGGGCCGCAAGAAAGAGGCTCGCGGGCCGCATGCGGCCCGTGGGCCGCGTGTTTGAGACCCCTGCTCTAGAACAACAACGACAAGCACTCTTCTCACCACAAAGTTTTCTAATGCGCTTCCAAACATAAACAACATCCTCACAAAATAATATCTAATTCTAACAACCAACGAGAAACTTGAGAAAATCTTTCCCGAGCCACCTAAGGTCGCCTACAGAGGCAGCGCCAATTTTAAAGACATGCTCGTCCATGCAAAACTCAAAGGAAAGACTAGGGCAACATCTGGTCCCTGTAGCCGCTCCAGATGCTCCACTTGCAAACATATACAGCCGGCTACCAGCGTAAAAAGCAAAGCATCGGATTACATTCACAAGGTTACATCGAGCTTCACCTGCACGTAAGACAACCTAATATATTGTCTTGAGTCTTTCACCTGTCAAAAACAATATATAGGCGAAACTGGACAGCCAATTCATGTAAGACTGAACGGCCACCATGCAGACACAAAACACAATTTACCAAAAGCAGTAGCCAGCCACTTCAATCAACAGGACCACAATTTCGACCAAGCCAAACTTTACATTCTACAAACAAATTTCCGGTCACCACGTGATAGGAAATACGTGGAATCGTATTTTATACACAAATTTAAATCCCTACACCCATCAGGAATCAATCTAGCACGGGGCAATTTGGAATCACTAAAAGCCATAACATAATTACTGTAATATTGAGAGACATGAAATACGCTCAACCTTCGAATGACCATAACCAGTATAACATAGAATCGTTCCTCGACTACACATCATAATATTAATGTTTTCTTCCAATTTTGAAATTTTACATACATATATGTGTATGCATGTGTGCAAAAATTTATATATATATATATATATATACTACTCTTACGAAGTTTTTATTTTTGAGAACCTTCTAACCACTGCTCCCTTTCCTTCTTGCACCGCTTCTAAGACCAGTTCCGCCCCCCAGGAAGTTCTCCGCGTCTTATTCCATTTGTTTCCCCCACTGTCCCTACCCCCCAACCCGTCCTTTCCTTTTTTTTTCTTCTTTCCCGTTTCTTTTTTTCTTCTCTTTCTTTTTCTTAACCGTCACGCCGCCCAATTTTCGAGGTGATTCCCCCCGAGAAGGCCACGTACGGTGACACTTGACGCATATGTCTGCCAATGACTTCCCCCCATTAAACACGTGTTTCTCAGCCACCCCTTCCTGTATCACTTACCATCGACATTTTGACTTTTAAAAGTACGCCCCCCCGCTTCTCCCTCTTTTGTGACTGTTTTCCTTTGGTGTTTCCCATTCATGGGCGGTTGGTTGAAATAGGCAGACGTCATATCGTCGAAAACCTTCGCGGTAGCCGGACGCGGCGCCCGTCTGCCTGCGTTCGAAGTTTAGTGCTTCGACTTTCCTTGATTCATATTTGTGGCGGCTCCGACTTTGTCGTAACCCCCCCCCCCCCCCCCACCTTTATTTTTCTTTTTTCTTTCTTCCTTGCCTTTCTTCCTTTCTTTCCTCCCCCCCCCCCCCCCCCCCCATTTTTACAACTACGGCTCCCCCTTAGCTCCGAGAAGAGATTCTTTAGCGCCATTGCAACCTTGCCTGAAATGAGACAGGGGCTTCACTCATCTGCTTTATAGATTTTTGCTTTCCAGACTGCAATTACTAGCACGGACATGCGCCACCACAGGAGATCACGTCAGTACTAACCCCCTTAAAACTAACACGCCAAGGATGACAAGGCACCTTTGACAAAGATAGGTCCACCTAGATACGTCGGCCAGCCTTTCTGAGGCACTTCCTCTAGTTCTTCCTGCTTATCCCACTAAGAAAATGATGGGTATCAAAAACCGTATTTTGCGACAATTGCAAAGGCTCACTTGGCACCATGGTATCAAATGGATCGGGAAGTAAAACTTACCACCCGAGAGACGCGCTGTTCAAAGCAAGCTACGAATGTATCAGAGTAGGCGCATACGGTGGCAAATTCCATATAAAATGTTCACGTGGAGCCGAATGTCACTGATTTGCAAAGTACGCTCTGTGGAGCAGCATCACTGGACCCCACACAAACCGAAGCCAACGCACTTTGATTGAGCAGCGTTAAAATAGGTAGTCAATTTCCGCTAAAGTTTCTTCAGCAAAATCTGAACGGCTGCGGGCATTTAACTCACAGTTCGTGGTTTGTTTGTATGCTATTTACGTTACTTGATTCCTATGCAATGCTCTAAGTTTTGGAAATACTGATGAAAGCCCTGTTTGGCAATGAGAAAACATTTTTCGAAGCATAAACAAAGCAATAAATGTATGGTATGAGCACTGTCCTGTTTGATTTTTGTGAAGTTTCAGTATTCCATACGACTAGCACTATCCGGAAATTAATTTAAAAATTTTATAATTACCTTTACCATTGCTCCACTAAGCGATGTCCGTCGGGCTTGCTCATTACTAGGGGTGTGCGAATATTCGAAAATTTTGAATAACGAATCGAACAGCACTGTATTCGATTCGGTACTCGAATCGAATAGTGTATATTCGAAAATATTAGAAATACCGAATATTTTTCGAATAGTTTTCGAATAATCAGCACTGACGTCAGAAGCCCAAAACAAAGAAAGTCTTGAAACAGCTAAAGGTTATTTTTCTTCTTTCAATCCCTCAAGTGATCTGCATGCAGCCCAAGCTTTTACGAGACTACCGACACTATATTGATTGCCGGATGAACGTGTTTATTCTGATAACTCCACTATTGCTCACTTTTTACTATGCTGAAGCTGTATGGCATTAATCAGCTCCTGTCTTAATCTTGTAATAACTGAAGGTGGGCACTACGATTGCTGCAGCTTCATGACTAACAACAGATACAAGTGTTGCTTTTGCGCAAATTGTTCTTGTAGATGTAGTTTGAAATGCCGACTGTTACATGCTTTCGATGCGCAGGCCATGTTGTGATGACAGGTTGATCTGCTTCATTACATCTTTAGCTGTATTCCCGGTCGTTGGTTGAAAGTTGTTTAGTTTTTGTGTCCCAATTTTATTGAAAATCAGGCGACAAAATCGCACATTGAAATCGTTAGTGAATGCTGTATCTGAACTTACTTACAAAATATTACAATGGCTCTAGTCTCTGCTGTATACGAGCTTACCTTAGTTTTCGTAATTTTGGTATTTTGAGTTGATTAAAACTAACTGTAATTTTCTTTGTTGAAAGTTTTTGAATGTGTGTTTCAAATAAAATCTTGAAGTTTTCTAGACTTTATTGAAAATTGTCTACTTACTATTTGAAAACTACGTGAACCGTTTTCGATTACTATTTGTATTCTATTCGGCGCCATCACTATTCGATTCGTATTCGATTCGGTTCCAAAATCCACTATTCGCACACCCCTACCCATTACAAAAAAATTAATATAAATAAGCGTTCATGTGTGATCTTCAGCATTAATGTCACACCGCCTGAAATTGCTAAATTTTCTCAGTCACTGGAGGCAAAGGTGTATGTTATATCATGAAATACGCGATACTTCGTAAGATGCATCGGAAATACAGGTATACCGATACCACACTTGCCGAAGGTATCATGATACAGATAAAAGGTACCCAAAGAGTGTCTAAGTTAGTACATAAAACACATGTGCTTTCAATACTGCCCAGTCCTTTCAAGGCAGCTTGCGCTGAATTTTTCCGCAGTTTACAATAACGCCACAACACACAACCTAGCCGGCAGTGATAGGAAAACTAAAGGGGCATGATCATTTATCTTGACACTTAGGATCACTTAGCACAAGGTAATCTTCAATACGTGCGATTTCAAAGTGCGCATACCCCGCTTGAGTCTGACGCGTTTACACGCTAAATAACAAGCGTGAACGTCGCTAATTTTAAGCTTGACAACGCCTGGTGTGTAACTATTGGACGAGCGGTGAGGCATAGTTCGCTGTCATGTGAAGTGCCCCCCTTATTTGTAGTGGCCGGAGTCGGCGACGCCGGAGTGCAAAATGAAACTGTGATGGCGCTATCTTGCCGGTGCAAAGTGCCTGCATTCATACTATGGGGCTGTAGTACTTATTCGGTTATTCCGCGCGCAATAATTTCCGCACGCAATTACGAGGCAAGGTGGTGTGCTGCATATCTATATATGGGCCCAAGTACTGTAGGATGGTGAGTGTAAGACGAAGATGCGTTCTACGTGGATGATACTTTAAACAGCCAGTCACAGCTTTACAGCGTAGGATTCTATAAGGGATGCACTGCTATAACAAGAGACGGAGCGACGTGTGAAATTTCAATTATACGAAAGGACGTGAAAGATAACAGAGGGTCATACACGGCGGGTCAAGGTACGCCATTCCGTTTTTCGATTTTAAGCATCCACAGGGTTCTAGAAAGAAGCAGAGGACAAGTATACCGAGATTATGCATAGCAGCGTTTCACGGCGCTAGCTTTACAATGTCAGGGCGGCCCCGGTATAACGTCATTGCAGTCTTCTATTACTAAGTGAGCTAACCTTGAATAAGGTCCTAGCAAAAGGGAACTAATCGTGCTACATAAACCGAAGAGGAACTAGGAAACGAATATTCCAGCTGCCTAAAACAAAACAAGAAAGCATGAGTGAGCGGAAGCAGGAGTAACGCAAAAATTAATGAAGGATATTCACCAAGTTTGCGAAAAGGAAATTACAGTACTATTTTTTTTCCTAAGCGTAAGAACTGCGAGCAGGACAGAGCGGCGACTGCTTACCTGAGCCGTCTTCTTCTTCCTCCACCTCCAGGGTTGCCGTTGGGTGGACATGAAAAAGCGCCAGAACTCACGCCAAAAGTAACCAAAGTAGCCATGTCATTTGATATTGTCGCCAAATTTCTTGCCAAATAGAACAGAAGCGGTATTATCAACAGAGTCTTTACTATTGATGAATAAATAAATTCATTTTGAATAGGTAAAACCACAAGTTTAAAAAAGAGCCATGGCGCCAACTGAAAATTTTTGTCGCCAACGGGATCCAAAAGTAGCCAATTTGGCGCAAAGCAGCCACCAACGGCAACCCTGTCCACCTCTTCCAGTTTGTGTTACAGCGATAAATGTCACTTATGCACTCAATTGGCTAATCCAAACATGGCGAAACTTCTAGAACAGACTGACGCACAAAACCGAATGCTTACTTTTAAGGGATACTTCTAGGAGGTATATAGATTTCGGAGGCGGCGGCATCGCACTCGAAAAACCGCGCGCCGGCGGGTGACCAGAAATGACCAGTGCTATGCATGTGTGGTCCTTCTTTGTCCAGTTCGGATTCGCGCTATCCAGTATTAATTGCGGAGCACTTTAGGGGGGGCCGGCCGTCGTATGCTGTCGTCGTCGCTTGGCGTAACGCAGGCAAAACTACATATAGCATAGCCAACTGTAGTATACTGAGCACGCACTCGCGCAATAGAGACGTCTTCTTCCTCTTGTTCTTCGAGTGTCTTGATGATGATATAAAGTGCGGACATTACTACTGTGGCTAGGAAAACACGAGAACACAAACCACGCATAAAAATTGAAAGAGGAAGCAAGCGAGAAATGGAAAGAGAGAGGAAGGAAGGAACAAATAGGAAGGAAATAGAAATGAATAGGAGTTACGAGAGAAGAACACAGATGGAACCGGAAAAAAATAGCAGGAAAGAAATACAGGAGGGAAGAAAGAGAAAACCGAAGAGAAACAAAGAAGGCTGCCCAGCTCCGTACTTCCTTCAGGCTTGGCGCCACTAGGGCGAAGCTGCCTTAATTTTTCAAAATTATGAACCAACTAACTCAGCAACGAATTTCGTAAAGAAATGCGTGTGTACACACATGTGGCCCTCGGAGGTTCGCCGGTCGCGTACGTGTTTGTGTTCGCCGTTTTCCAATAACTCATGTTGTCTTGATCGTGGGCTTGTTGGCATGAGCCGCTTCTGACGTGGTAGTCTGATCTTTTGTCCAGGTAACGTGTCATTTTATGTTGTCACACTTCATTTTTTGCATTTCATTGTTTCAAGCATGACAGTCGCTGTTGCCTGTAACAAAGGAGGTGTTCCGCTGCCAAGCACTTGGATTTAAGTCCAATTCCCGGCATGGAAGATGGAATGAAGTGAGGAGGGAGCATTGCGCAATGCGAAAGAAAGAACGAAAGAAAGAAAGAAGTACAGCAGTAGGTCAGGCACGCACATGCCAGGCTTCGCTTGCCCCTATCTTTTCTATTGGGGAAGGGCTCCTAGGCCCGTATTCACACACTAACCTCGGCCTTACCTCCCGTTTTCCTCAAGTTTCTGTACTCTCTGCATGCGTTATAAGGCTTCAAAACGGTAACAGGGTTCAAGATAACAACAAGATTGGGTTTCTAGTAGGGCTCCGGCTCTCTCCTTACGGTCGGCGCTCGTAAAGGTGTCCAGGAATGTGGCGAACAAAGCGGGGGGCGTAGCCAGAAATTTTTTCGGGGGGGGGGGGGGGGGGGGAGGCACCTCCTTGATTTCGGGGGGTGCACCTCATTGAAATGGTCATTTTTCGCTTTGTACGCCATGGCGAAAAAAAATTTCGGGGGGGGGGGGGGGGGGAGCACGTGCCCGGTGTGCCACCCCCTGGCTACGCCACTGGCACAAAGGTGCCAGGTCGCAAGCATGGAGTCTCGAGTTCACAAACCATCCTTGAGTGGTGTCTTTCAAGGCAAAGTAAACGTGCCACAGCACGTCTTCAGTGGTTCAATTGTTGAAACGCGCGACGCAGTCGTAGTTCAAGCCTGCTTTCCGGATCTTCCAGTGATGACCCTATGTATCCAAATCGATGTAGGCGCCACTGGGGCCGTCATCGCTGCTCTCGACGTCAAAGTCTTGGTTTGCTTAGCGTTATCCGGAGGGAAAGAGCCCGTACTCTGGCTGTATTCTGAGCTGCCCACGTCTAGATCGACGATCCGGGATCTCTATAGCGTCCCCTTGTTCAGGACATGAACTTGGATCATGGCTTCGCGGGGGCGACCGGATCATGGACGAACCATCACCTTCACCAGATGTCACTTGGTTGGGACTGTAAAGAGAGCTGCAGCAAGACTCGGAAATACGGAACGCTCTATATAGGCGAACATCTGCTCGGAAATCAAGCAAGGTACAGTCGGCCAAATCTTTAACTATCCCGCGCAGCGGCGACTTTTCTGTGTGTCAGAGCCCCGTGATGGAACGAAGTGCCGAAAAAATTGTTTCGTGGGCATGTGGTATGTGGGCATGCACTTACCCTCACCATTTTTGTAACTTAATTCAGTCATACGGCGAAGATGCACAGAAAAGATCGCCGCTGGCGAAAGATAGCTAACGATTTGGGCGACTGTACAAGCAATTCACGCTGTACACTGATAGCGGCGAGAACAGTCGTCGGCCGTTGAGTAATCTGATCATCGGTGGAATCTGTCGTGGTTTTACATCAGCCATCGAACCTTTCAGCGTTCTCGCTGCTGATCACGTAAGCTCTCGAAAAAACTTGACTATTCGCTTTCTGCGCGTAAACTTAACACAGTCATCTCATACAATCGCGAAGATTCCTAAAGATTGCGGCGCGGTATACGACGAGCGTTGCTAACAATTTTTGTCGATCAAACTCCAAAACAACAAACTTGGTTATCCTTCCAAGCTGATTGTCGGTATTTGCGGTGATCGAAAAAAGTGGATTACTCATAAAGTGATAAAAAACATGGCTGATCCCTCTGTCATATGAATCGGTATAACACGAAAGTAAAACGTATATCCTGACAAACGTAGTCGAATGATTACTGTACATTGATCTAAGAGAGGTTACAAAATGTCTTTTGGGTGTTTGGTCGCTTTAGCACTACTTAACGTGGAGGCACGTACGTTGACGCTTGGTTGGACATCTCCATCCCGATGACTAACGACCATGATCAATGATTAAACGAGCCTTTGTGGTAGCTATAGCAGTTGACGCTGAGAGCGTATGTATTCAGAGAAAGCGTTGTGACAGACGAAGAGCGTCGCTGATTGGAAGCAGAAGTTGGGCTAATGTCGCCATGCTGCAGCATCGCAAATAGTTTTCGAACACCGCGGCTGAACTGGAGCGAAACGCAACGCGAGTCAGCCCCCCTGGTGTCGTGAATTGACGACACTACACAAAATTTCTCCTAGCACCTCGAAAACAAAACCAAACCTGCTAATTCTTGGGGAAGTATTTCTTCAACGATCCCCACTGCGATCGACCCCAACGTTGTGGAATTTTTGCGAAGTTTGGAGCCGTAAAGAAGAAGAAACTTGACCGAAGTCATGGGTGACGCCGAGGCTGGCAAGCTGAGGCGGGAAGGCGGCGTTTTCGGGATGAAGTCCTGAAGTTGTTTTAAGAGCTTCCACAATGCCAAATACTACGTTGGTTCACATTTTGTTTACTCTAGTGAGCAGCAGGAATAAATTAGCCATTTTTGGAATCTCATGACCCCAGGGCCATGATGACCTAATTTGATGTCATGTCTGTAAATCCATAAATACTTGCACCACTGGCTCAATTTTTTGTTTGTGGCCTTCTGAGGTCCTAACTATTAGAAAAATATGTACTAAAAATGTCTCCGACAAAAATAAAAAATCCAGGGCTGAAAGGGTTAAGTGGGGAACGGGTGTTGCAGCTAGGCGAGGCAAGCGCACGTCGTAGAGCTATTTTTAATATAGATGAACGCTATGAGCGAGGCCAAGGCGTTACGAGGCTTGGGCTAAGGTCGCCACCTCGTGGTGTGTTAAGACGTTGACAAATTGGACTTCTATTTGAAACGCGTTGAATGGGACGGATGCGTAGCAATGACGCGTTGCAGGAGGCCATGGTCATGATGCTATAGTGGACAATGTGCTTGGCGTCCGCGTTAAAGACGAAGAGACAGAAGCTCGGCCATGATGGCCGTGACATCAGAAAATATTTTTATTATTCAATTATATGGACACTCTCAGCGGATTTTTCCCGTCGCCGTCACGTCCCGAATATATATATATATATATATATATATATATATATATATATATATATATATATATATATATATATATATATATATATTGTAGAGAGAGAAACAGGCACAACAGCCGTTCGCTGGGCTCGCTGTTCTATTTCTGTTCTGAGCCGGTCGCCAGCCCACAACCCACAACCCAGTACTGCCTCTTCGACATCGGTCATCACATTCGGCCACACTGCGTTGGTGCGTTTCATAAAAGCCGAACACACGAAACGTAATTTCTCAGTTCTGTCGAAGCTCTCTTTTCTTCATACGAGAGACGTGCACAGAAAAATTGTTTTTCCTGCGTTTGTCCGCACTCGTTTCACATGCCGGGTGAGCTACACGCCACGTGTTCTCGCCCAGCCTTTCAGTGATGATGAAAGGTCCTTCGTACTTCGAGTAGAGCTTTTTGCCTGGCGATTGCGTGCATCGCTGGACCCACACCTCATCTCCGATCTTGTATTGTGGCGCTGGTCGGTGGCGGCGGTCATAGTAACGTTTTTGGGCCTCTTGCGCGTTTGTAGCTGTCTTGCGTGCCCTAGCCCGAATGATACGACAGGTGGTCTGTCGTGAAGCTGTGCGTCCGACTTTCAAGGGGGTGCTCAAATTCTGGACGGCAGTCAGTTTTGGAATCTGCCCGTACACAACTTCGTAAGGTGAAGTTCCAATAGAAACCTGGACCGCCGTGTTAATCGCGTATGCGGCTGCTTGTAGGTGATCATCCCAGTCTGCTTCCTTTGGTTTGTTGTTTTTGCAGTAAGGAACGAGTCGAGTCAGTAAGGTCTGGTTGTATCTCTCCGTTAAGCCATTCGCTTGTGGATGGTATGCTGAAGTGAAATGGTGTTCGACACCAGCGTTTCGGAGGTATGACCGGAGTTCACGACTGCGGTAGGTAGTTGCTCTGTCTGAAATGATCTTTCTTGGTAGGCCGTGCTTCCATTCAAAACGGTCACGTAGAAAGTTGACTACGAAGCCAGCTGCGAGAGAGGGCACCGCAGCAACTTCCACAAACTTCGAAAAGTGGTCCACTGCGACTACGATGTACCGGTTCCCGGCGGCTGTAGTTGGTAACGGACCGACGTGATCTATCCCGATGGTGTCGAAAATAGTATCAGGGAGTGGTATAGGCGTGAGTAGTCCAGGTTGGCAACCCGGCCGACGCTTATACTTTTGGCATACCTCGCAGCTTGCCACGTACGACTGAACGCTTCTCTCCATCCTCGGCCACCAGAAACGTTCCTGGAGCTTCCGAAGAGTAGCTCTCCGGCCTACGTGTCCGCCTTCGGGGGGCATCATGGATGGCATGCAGGATTTCAGAACGCATGGCTGACGGAATCACTAAAAGGTGGCGTTCTTCTTGGTTACTGGTCCAATGGCGTCGATACAATGTTTTTCCGCGGAGGATAAACTTTGAGTTACTCTGCGTGTCTTCGAGTGACGTTATTATCGCTGCCAAATCTGAATCGTACCGTTGAGAGTTAGAAACATCCTGCTGCGAGAACCAAATCCAGCCTTCTTTAGCTTGGGGTGAGCTTTCTTCGCATGGGTTCCGCGACAGTGCATCGGCAACCTGGTTTAACGCCCCTGCTCGATGCTTCACGTCGTAGGTGTAATCTTGCAGGCGGATGATCCAGCGGGCGAACTTGTGCTTCAGGTGTTGCTTGGCAAACATCCACGCAATCGCGGTGTTGTCCGTCACCACCGTGAACTTGCGGCCGAATAAGTAATGACGGAACTTCTCGTCCACGCTCCAGACCACAGCTAGGCACTCCAACTCGTTCGAGTGGTAATGGCGTTCTGTGTCAGATAACTTGCGGCTGGCGTAAGCTACGACATGCTCCACTCCGTCTGGGTCACGCTGAACGAGGACCGCTCCTAGACCAACCTGACTTGCGTCAGTATGAACCTCAGTCTCCCACGAATCCTGAAAATGACTCAAAACGGGGCACTGTGTCAGATGGTGCTTGAGGGCTTGAAATGCGGCATCTTGTAAAGGGCCCCACGCAAAAGTCGACGCTTTCTTGAGCATATTCGTGAGTGGAGCTGCTGTCGATGCGAAGTTGGGGACAAATTTGCGCAGGTACGACGCGAGCCCTAAAAATGCTTGCAGCTGTTTCAAACAAGTTGGCGTAGGGAAGTTTGCTACTGCTGCTATTCTTTCAGGCAAAGGTTGAACACCGTCTGCCGAAATGGTGTGTCCCAAGTAAGAGATCGTGTCCGAGAGAAATTGGCATTTCTCTCGGTTCAGTCGGAATCCTGCGTCGAATAACCTTTGGAGGACTTCACCCAAGTTCCGAAGATGTTCCTCCTCTGTTGTGCCCACGACCAATATGTCGTCCAGATACACGACACAAGCGTTATCTTTCAATCTGCCGAGTGCAATATTCATAGCGCGCTGAAATGTACTTGGCGCTGTTCGCAGCCCAAAAGGCATGCGGTTAAACTCGTAGAGACCGGATGGTGTACGGAACGCTGTTTTACACTTGTCTTCTTCGGCAACGTTAATTTGCCAATATCCCGCACGAAGGTCGAGTGATGAGAAGAATCTAGAGTGCCGTACAGTGTCAATGGCGTCGTCGATGCGGGGAAGTGGATATGAATCGGGGATGGTGTGCTTGTTCAACTCCCGATAATCGACACAAAACCTGAGGCTACCATTCTTCTTCCGGACAAGGACGACGGGTGCTGCCCAGGGACTAGAAGAGGGTCTAATTACGCCAGCGGCCAGCATTTCCTGCACTTGTTCGGCAATGACGACTCGTTCGCGTTCGGCGTAACGTCGTAGGGGTATAGAGATGGGTGCATGGCCATCTGTGGGTATGCGATGTTCAAGTAGGCCAGTACCTGGTAGCTGCAATGTGCTTTCCGCAAAAATTGGCTTGTGTCGTTCGAGCACTGAGGAGAGGGTCGTAGGTCCATCAGGCTCACCTGTAGTCACTGCTGTATGTGTTGAACCCGAGACGGATGGACGCAGAAAAACTCCACCACGCTCGAGGACAAGCTGCACGTCACCAGAGAGGAGATAATCTGCTCCCAAGATCATATCGGTGGGCAAGTGCTCGAATACGGGAACAGCTGCAAGGCATTTGCTCCCGGCTTCAGTTTGGAGCTGTATGTCCAACGCACCGACAGGTGACACGCTGCCGCCGAGGCCGCAAAGGGGGGGCTCGGTCCAAGGCTGGAGGGTGACAGGGGCGTGGCGTCGAAGCAGCGCCGTGCGTTGCGCTCCAGTATCCACCAGAGCCGTCAGCTCCCCGATGCCGTCAACGCGGACACGAACTGTCGGGAGTGGCCGCGTTTGGTACTGGATTGCTTGCTGCGGATCTTGTGTGTAGCTCTTGTATTCATCTCCGCAGCAACTGAAAGGGTGGCAACCATGTCCTATTGTAGCCGGTGCTTGCGTGGAGACAGCAGAAGCACGCCGTTTAGCAGTATCCTGCAACTCTGCCGCCCTTCGGATGAAAGTCTGGAAGTCATCTTGTGCTGTATGTACAGACAGTATGGCCGCGTGCGTCGAGTCATAGATGCCATCGACGACGTACTGTCTGGCTGCCGGAGAGGGCCAGGCTATATCACAGGCTTTTAGGAGGTGTAATTTGTCGTAGAGATAGGCGGCAATGTCTTCTTTGGGCCTTGTCGGCGCGACCGCATCTCCATGAAGCGAGTGTCATAGGCGCCCGGCAGCGGCGCAAACGTAGACGTCAGGGCAGCGCTCCATGTAGACCACGAGGCATACGCGCTTCCCTGAAAGCGATGCCAGGCTTGCGCAGCTCCTCGGAGACGCCCTTCCGCGACTGATTTCTTGGTGGACTCCGGCCAAGAATATCTGAGTGCGACAGAGTCGACAGTGCCAATCCAGGTGGTAGGGTCGTTCTCATAACCATGGAACTCCGGAACTGCCGTCTCGGAGAGTAGTGTAAAAGCAGCGCACCGAATGCCGGAAGTAGAGCAGCTTGCCACATCGTTGAGCTGCTGTGGCAGCATGCACGAGGACCGGGCGATGTCGGCGTCGCAGCGCTGCCATGGAGGCGCCGTGGAGGCTTGGACGCCGTCCTCGGACTCCGGGAGTACTCGTCCGCTTCGAAGGGCCACGGATGTAGGTGTGTTGACGTAATCCGATGCCTCTGTGTTTCGCGACTGCGCCATTGTAGAGAGAGAAACAGACACAACAGCCGTTCGCTGGGCTCGCTGTTCTATTTCTGTTCTGAGCCGGTCGCCAGCCCACAACCCACAACCCAGTACTGCCTCTTCGACATCGGTCATCACATTATATATATATATATATATATATATATATATATATATATATATATATATATATATATATATATATATATATATATATGGCTCCGACTGGTCTGGACTCATCTTGTTGACATCATCTGGAAGGCCCGTTTCGGGGAGTGGTAGATCGTAGTTTGTGTTGCTGACGATCGTTATGTGGTAAGGTTCGGGAGCTTGTGATTCATCCTGTACAACAGGGGTGAGCGCGTTCATGCGCTCAGACGATGACGAGCATGAGGGTAGCTTATCCGACAGCTGTGGTTGGAGAATGCTGTCGGCCATTGGCTGTGCTGTTCTGGTGCTGGATACCGATGCGAGGTCCCTGCACAGCCCAAGTACGATGTTTTCACTAAAGCAAGCTGCAGAACTGCATTGCTCAGTCGAAGCCCCGAGTTGGCGCCCTTCCTGAGCTCCGTCCTCGGTAGTACTTTGACTGGACTGGCTGATGACGTAAACCTTGCCGAAAGCAGCAATCAGGGCTGCACTCCATTCTGCTCAAGAATGCTGCTTCACGCCTTCATACCGGTGCCACGCAGCGGCACCGTCCCGAAAGCGCTCTACGGCCAAGGACCATTTCTGCAGCTCGGTCCAGGCCTCGCGAGCTCCTGTAGCGTTTATCGTCGCCACCCAATGTTCGGCGTGATCGTGAAAGCCGCGGAACTCCGGTATTTCGCAGGCGGCTCGCGATGGTGGGACGGCCGACGAAAATCCAGAGAGCGCCAACGCGAAGCAGCCCAGCTGGTGTGAGAGCTGCATGAGGGCACACCTGAGCTCTCTGCGTTGCTGGTGTGAGGTGGCCTCCAGGTCGTGTGAGGCGGCAAGATCCAGCGTGGCGTTGGCGGCGCTCAATGCCGGCATGAAGGCAGGAAATAGCGGAGAGCTCGACGCCCTCAAAGCGTTCACCGTGCCGCAGCTGCGCGGCGCTATCCGATGATACGCATGCGGAGCCCGTGGCAACGTTGGTGAAGTCGGAGGCGGTGATTGGGCTCACTGCTGTCGGATCGTTTTCAGAGGGCGCCTGAACAGCACCCCCTCAGCAGCTCAGGTGCCGATGGAGTCCGGAGGTGAGAGGTAGTCGTCACGGGAACTCTGAGCAGTGGTGCCCGGTAACAGGAGGCCACGTGTTGTCTTCGCGGCGCCGGGGCACGCCAAGGAAGCGTGAACGGCGTCCCTTGGATGCTCACCCGTAAGAAGAGTGTCGGGCACGGGATCCGTGTAACGGGAAGCGTACTCGACGTTTCCGAACGGCAGGAGCCCGTGCGCCTTCTCAGACGAAGGTGATAGCAAGGTTCCTGTCATGTCGTACCGTGGAACCACCGAAGAGTCATTGACACCGTCCGCGGATGATTCGATGGGCAGGTGCAGCAGCGTTCGGGTCGTGTAGTCCATGATCGAGGAAGCGTGGACGGCGTTCCTGGATGGAGAGACCCGCACTGCCGACTACCCGCGAGGACACGTACAGGTGGCTTCAGCCGTATGGTTCAGATGTCGGACTGCGCCATTGTAAGGAACGAGACACAGAGCCAGCACCCGTTCCTGGGTAGAGTAGAGTAGAGTAGATCCTTCCCAACAAACCACACCATCTCCCTTGGATCTCCCGAAATGACCCGAATGTGGAGCTCCCAAATTTATGTTTCTTTAAAATTGGCAAAACGTGTTTTCTGGATATAAACGAACAACTAAAAAGTTACTGGGCACCAAAAAGAGCCCCAGAAAGTCATTGCGGGACGAACGATTTTCATAAAAACGCCATCAAAACAAAACAGCCCGCACTGATCCCCGAAATGCCCTTGAGGGAGCAAAACACTTGTGTGAAAAAAAAAAAAAACTGAAAAGAAAAGCCGCGCATGCGCACTTGCTGTTGGCTTCGCGCATGCGCGCTTTGTGACGCGCTCGGTCTTCTTGTCTGCCGTCTTTGTGTAGCCGTGGTTTTTCATTGGGTTTCTGTGCTCCATTGCATGCTCTGTGGATTCGTGTGGTATTGCACATGTCATCGTCAAAATTACAGGATTTTTGTGGATTTGCATCGCTACAGAAGGTATGTACGACCATCTCGATGCGACGAAGTTGCAATCGGATATTTGTGTTGTGCGTGAAAGTGGTGTAAGTTCAATAGTGCGTGCGAGCGCAAAGTTCTGTGTTCACGGCTGCTGTCTTTGTTTCCTTTCCACTAGGACGAGTCGAAAGAAAACGCGGGCGCGACGAAAACCTAAGAACCCGTTTGAGATTATTCGTGACATAATTCGCTTGTTTTAGGCCGTAGCAATGGAAAAAGTTTGCCTTGCATTGAGCTTTGCTCCGAAACAGTACATGTTTTTCACACGTGCTAATAAGATTCTTCTCGCATCTCGTGTATTTTCTGCATGCGAGAAAGCTTTTAAAATATTATTATATACACGAAATGTAAACTAGAAGAAATATAATGATAGCCTTCATATCTTGGTTTCTGCTTACACGTATGTGCGAGTATAAGCGATAATGCCGACTTCATGCTCTGACTAAAGATACAGGAATTATTCCGTCTTTTATGCACAATTCATGATGTCCTCAGGCTGTTCACGTGCATGACACCACGAAGAAATAACCTCTGGATTGTTCCATATATGAGGGTAGTGAAGTCTCCTACTTCGCTTTGCCACGTAGTCGCACGCCCGTTATGCCTTGCCTTGCATCGCTATCGTGTGCGATCATCTGATTTCACTTCGTTTCGTGTGTTCTTGGCTGCTCAAGAGGGGAAAGCAGCATGTAGTCGAACAGCCCAAAATAACTGATAGGCTCAAGGTTTAGTGCTATATTGTCCACGTGTTATATACGGAAATAACTCGCGAGGAAGAGATAGCTCCTGTACGAAGGGTAAGAAGGCGAGAAAAAAAAAGACACTCTCTGCTTTGAACTCGTAGTGGATTATGGGCCCATTAAATTAAGGCAATTCAGCCGACAAAACTGTCCCAAAGTGTTTGAGTTTGGCCCAGGGCATTTGCACCGAATGTTTAACTATTCATGTAATAAATTTATTATACTTGTTCATGCGCTTAGAGAAAGGTATATATGGGCTGCTTAACTCGAAAAACAATTTTTATGAGCGGTAAAAGTGCACTGGATACGATCACACAACGAAGGAACACACACGCAGACACATGGCGCTACTTTCAACAGTTTGTTTTGTGATCCCCATAGGCGTGCTCACTGGGGGGTGGGCAGGAGAGGCTTCCCCCTTCAGTCACCTAAGAGGGGGGGGGGGGGGGGGGGGCGTAAAGTCTGCCCCATACATTGCCTTAATAGGAAGATGGGCGCTGGAACGAACCTTCGCCCCCCCCCCTCCCCCCCCTGAAGGGGAATCCTGCCCCCCGCTTATGGTGATCCTTACACCACTTATTTAGTACATCTGCTGTGCAGAATAACAAAATATCAATAGACAACATCAGGAACACCACGAAAATCACATTCATTTTCTGTCAGCGCGATAGACGGCTTTTCAATCTCCATTGCTCATATACTCTCGCGTGTAAGTTGATTCCTAATTCTCCCCACAATCATGCACGTGTTGAACAAAGAACTTCTTACAATGCGTTGCTAGGAATCCACCTGCCACGTTTCTAGTATTGCAATGGTGTTTACGCAGCCGATCACTCAGTCAGCGAGTGTGTTGTCTGCCGCTATCTTGTGGTCGCAGCTCGTCGCAGCCACGCTGGACAAATCGGTCGCAGCCTGAATGACCGCTGCGTGAAGACCATTACAATGCTGGAAACGTGGCAGATGGTTTTCTAGAAATGCATTGTAAGAAGTGCGGTTTCCTTCCTTTGTTCAACACGTGCAGAATTGTGGGAATAAATAGGAATCAGCTTACACGCGGGATTATAGAAGCGGGGGGAGCTGGAAAAGATGGGTGACAAGCGCATTAGCATGCCGTCTTTCGCGCTGACACAAAAGGAATTTGATTTTTTCTGTGTCCGTCATGTTGCGTAGTAATTTTCTGTTACTTCTGCGCAACAGACGTGCTCATCTTTTGCTATATAAGTCATGATGGGATCACAAAATAAACTGTGGAAAGAAGTGTTGTATATGTGTGCGCGTGCGTTCCTTCGTTCTGTGATCGTCTCAAGGGTGCTTTTATCGTTCAAAGAAACGGACTACCAACGTGCCCAGATTACCACCGTGGTCGGAAATTAACCCATTTTCAGAAGCTGACTCTCCATGTATGCTTCTGCGAAATATGCGCTATGTGATGACATTGTGTATGATGTACCAACAAACCCACTTTGCAACAACAGCAATGACCCATATTGATTCTGTGAAATATGACACACAAATAATGCAAACTGCTTAAGAGTCAACATTCATAACTTATGTTCTCGTCTCGCATTGTTGTGCATCTTAATAATTAGTAAGAACTACCATCATACCATGCTAGTCAAGCAGCGCACTCGAAAGAACGAAGAAGAAAGAGGCAAGAAAAACTCTTCACTCGCTGCATTTGCTACGACTATCGTGGTTTTTTTGTGTCTCTCTATTGAGGTTAGGCTGTGGTACACAATTAAAAGGAAGTGACATTTGATGTCAAGTTTTAGAACACTGTTTAAAAAAAATGTGCTTAGGCTGCAATTACTTTACGTAAGCTGTACTCATTCTCTTGTATATTCGTTTTGTATATGTGGCAGGCGGCACATGAGTTTCGAGGACAGGGCGCACGCGGAAGGGTACACACAGTGTTAACAATGCTGTAGGTGTCTCAAGATTGTGTTCTGTGGTTCTGCTTTCTTTCAGATATTTAAAAACAGAGCAAGATGAGAAAACCTTGCAATGAAGATTCTTCTATTTGGGCTAGATTGCGCAAGATCAGCTGAAAATGAATCATTTCTGTATTTACATACTTATTTATGCCAATCCTCAAGACCCTGGGCATTTATTAAAATGTATATTTTTGCAATGAGTGTAATCAGTTTTAAAAGTAAACCTCGTTTACTTAGCACAAATGTCACAAACACGCATTACTACAACGAAGCGCATTTTTTGTGCGGAGCATTTACATGTGTAAGTGCACCTGCAAACCAAATTTTGTGTACTTAAATCCAGTGGTGAAGCCAAATGCAGGAGTGCCACGGTGCATTGTATTCACCGGTGTGCCACTCCCGCCCATGCCCATGGCTACACCACTGGATTTAGGTGCATGAAATTTGGCTGGCATGTGCATTTAGATGTCTAGATGCCACACACAAAAAACCGCTTCGTCATTATGAATAGAAGCCGAGATATTAATGAGAAACCCTTATTTCGAGGTCTCTGGGATGACACCAAAGTTGGAAATTGCTGGTTGCTAAAGCGTACTCGGGACGTTTTTTTGGCGCTGTAGGGTTTTTTCTGGGAAGTAGTATATGTCCCACCTAAACTTTTTTGGGACATTTTCGGGAGGTTGGTGGTTTGTTGGGTTTAGACCGTGGCACACACCCACGCTGGGGGATTGGCCAAGAACCGGGTAGTTTAGCAAGAAATTCTTAAATATTAGGTTAGATGTCGATTTAAAGATGAAAGGAGAATTGATTAATCAAAAATTGGAAATATTAATAATATATGAATAAAAATACTGAAATAAATGTTGATGCGAGCAGTTTGATTAAAACCTGGGCCAGCTGTTCTTTATCTATCCTCGTCTTCCTTTTCTCTGCTCTCGCTCGCCTCGTGCTAGCCGAGCCCGAGCCCCAGTGCCGCTCTTAGTCATCACAATATATATATATATATATATATATATATATATATATATATATATATATATATATATAAGGCACAAAGAAAAA
>JALIZH010020504.1:0-10452 GCA_030522465.1 Rhipicephalus appendiculatus | reverse complement strand
TCACGGTGTTCCACAAGTGCAAAAAAGAATTGCGACAAAAATTTCATTTTCAAAAGTGTATAAATGGTCGTCCACGAACGGAGACTTTAGTTGCAAATAGTGTCAGAAACACTACTATAAATGGTAATTGTGGCTTTCATTCCTTCAATATTTTTTAAATTATTCCCAAGGGCCAATAGCATAGCTTATGTTCAGACAAATCTGTATGCAAAAAAATATTAATTGCAAAGCTAACTGCAAACCAGGCCTAAGCAGCCGCGCGCTGCGTGGTATGCCCACCGGCACTTTCCTGTATGCACACCAGCCTCTAATTTTCAATTCTGCTGCTCATCCTTGGAGTGTGAGTAAAGGACACCCTGGGCAACAAAAGCACATGTTTTCAATGACACTGAGCAGTTTTCTGTTGCACAATTTAATGACAAAATCATCTCTACCAACACGCACGAAGGTAGGAAGAAAGTTATGGGACTGTCAGCGCTGACTACCTATAGGTGAACCTTTTACGAAATCTCGTTATGCGCGAGTTGTAATTTGCGTGTTTGTTTTACGCAATACTAGCAACTGCGATTTCACAAAATTAGGTTATTTCTCAGCAAGAGCTTAGGACCTTCCGAGTGGGAAACGTGCTCCGCAGCAGGTATACGACATAACGTCACTCGACTTCGATTTCGCAATTCAACAGGTTGCACAGTGTGACGAAATGAATGTGTAAGGAGTGAACATATGGTAATTAGCTTAACGCGACATGGATATTAGACGGCATGTTCACCACTGAAAGCTGCCCAGCCAGATTAATTAAACACTCGTGCTACCTGCCACAGAAATAAAATCAACAGCTATGATTTTGTTAGAAAAATCCAGCCAGCGCCACTTCGCGAACCCTGTCGAAACAGCGAAGCTTATGGCCATCCTTCATCAGGCTGTATCGTACTTCTGTAATTCTTAGGCGCTTAGCTTCGGCTCCTCTTGCGCGAACATCGCGGTTGGCTCGGCAACGACATGCCCACCCTCGCGTCAGCTCTCGTTGAAGCTCACATCGGGTGGCCTCTTCATCGGGAGAATGAGAAATCTTCGCCATCTTGAAACGCAAACTCCTGAACACTGACACTGACACGCTACCTTGCACTCCACTGCGCCTCGCCGTTACCCCATCTTGGCGCGTTTCTCGAAGTTTCACCCCTAAACATCCTCTGTCCTCACCCTCGCCTCTCGCAGCACGCCCTCGACATCCTCCGCCCTGGCCCCACGCCGCATGCCCTCGCCTCTCTAAGCACGGCGAAGCCTTCCCCTTCCTACCAAGGCTCACTCTCGCCACAATACAAGGCCACGTGACGAGTTCTACGCCAACCCCGGACATGAAAGCCTCGACCAAGAACAGCTTCGCTGTTAAATATTCCGCAAGAAACTGAGTTTTCCCCTTGCACGTATGAGGAGTTTCTGTGAAGCAAAAATAGCACCAAGCAGCAAGAAGAACATGTGGAGAGGTGATCAAGCGAAGGCGTATATATTATGAGGTCTTGGTTGTGATGACCTTTACTAGGCCCGAGAACCCGGCAGCCAGGAGCTACGAAGAATCCACAATGATGATGCTGATACACGACAAGGATGAGGATGCATAAACAACACATTATGATGATGATAATGTACAGATGAAAAGGATGGGTATGACAAATGCCCACACTTATTCCCCCCACGTGGAAGCGGCCAGCCTGGCCACTGCAGGTCAAGGCGACGAGGAACGTCGCATAAAGGGCTTTATGCGGGAGGAGTGGACGATCTCAGTTGTTCCATAACGGCTGTCTGCTGGGGCTGCAACTGGCGTCACGTGATAATTCACTGGCGAAGTCTCCTCCAGGACTGTGTACGGCCCGATAAACCATGCCTGAAATTTGTCACACAAACCGGGTGTGCGTAGAGGCGTTAAGAGCAGGACCTCATCACCAGGTCGGAAGGATACAGCACGATGCGACTCGTCATAAACAATCTTCCTCTCTTGCTGCCTGGCTTCTGTATTTATGCGAGCACGTTGGCGACACTGGGCGAGTCGTGAAACGTATTGCTCGGGAGCGGATGGAGATGGATTAACGTTGGAGGCAAAAAAAGAAACGTCCAGAAAGGAAGTAGGGGAGGGTCCGTAAACTGGGCAAAACAGTGAGTAGCCGGTTGTCCGCTCGATGGCGGTATTATATGCGAAAGTTACGAAAGGTAGAATCGCGTCCCAGTTCTTGTGGTCTGGTTGAATATAGGCGGCGATCATGTCGGCAAGAGTCCCATGAAATCGCTCGGTCAAGCCGTTAGTATGGGGGTGATAACTGGAGGTGGTCTTGTGAGTTGTGCCAGAGGCCCGGAGAAGTTCGTTCACTAGTTGAGATAGGAAGGCTTTTCCACGGTCAGTGATGAGAACACGTGGAGCACCATGGCGCAGTATAATGGCTTGGAGAACAAAATTGGCAATTTCAGTGGATGAACGAGTGGTCACAGATGCTGTTTCGGCGTAGCGCATCAAATGATCAACGGCTGTCACTATCCACCGGCTACCAGCGGCACTGACTGGAAGGGGGGCCATAAAGATCGACGCCTATAACTTCAAATGGTGTTGCTGGGCACGCAAGAGGCTGTAGGGCACCGGCGGGAGCCGATGTTGGGAGTTTCGACATTGGCAGATAGTGCAGGAGCCGACGTACCTGGCTACGCTAGTGGTAATGCCAGGCCAATAAAAACGACTTCGAAGGCGGTCGTAGGTTTTTGATAGCCAAGGTGACCAGCTGTCGGATCATCATGAAACGCTCTAGGACGTGGGAGCGAAGAGAGCGAGGTAGAACCGGAACCCAGCGCTGACCGTCAGGATGGTAAATTCAGCGGTACAGCACCGAGTTGTCCAGCTTAAATTGCGAGAGTTGGCGACGGAGCCTCGGGTTAGGTGGACGGGTATTGCCAGCGAGGTAGCCTATGATACGCCGACAGTAAGGGTCAGCCAGCTGGCGAGAGGGAAAGTATTGCTCGTCGTCCGAAGGCAGTTGGTCGATAGAGGCCAGAGAGGGAACCGACGTTGAAGTGGACTCCGAGTGTTTGTTATACAAAGTAGTTGCGGAAACGCTGAGGGGGGCTGCAGGTAGTGGACAGCGAGAGAGTGCGTCCGCGTCTCGATGCTTTTTGCCACACTTGTACACGATATCGAACTCATACTCTTGAAGGCGTAGAATCCAGCGGCCGAGGCGTCCCGACAAGTTCTTGAGTGTCGAAAGCCAGCATAGCGCGTGGTGGTCGGTTACAATGGTAAAGTGGCGGCCGTGCAGATAGGGACGAAACTTCTGCACTGACCCGATCACGGCGAGGCACTCCTGCTCGGTGATCGTGTAGTTTCTCTCGGCTGCGGAGAGTACGCGGCTGGCGTATCCAACGACTCGATCCCGCGAAGAGTTGTCACGTTGCAAAAGAACGGCGCCTAAACCACGGCCGCTAGCGTCTGTGTGTAGAAGAGTCGGTGCGTCCTCGTCAAAATGGGAAAGTACTGGGTCGGTCGTGAGGGCACTCTTCAACATGGCAAAAGCCGATTCACATTCCTGAGACCACTCAAACGGCATACCGGAAACAAGTAGTTTGTGGAGTGGTGCCGCTATGGAGGCAAAGTTTCGTTTAAAGCACCTAAAGTAAGAGGCGAGACCAAGGAAACTTCGTAGGTCTTTTAGGCTTTTCAGGTCGAGGGAAGCCAAGCACCGGAGCAGTTTTTCTGGGTCAGGGACGAATTCCCTCCTTGCTCACGACATAACCAAGGACTTTAATGGATTTGCTGGCGAAGTGGCACTTCTTGGTGTTAATTTGAAGACCAGCGTCCGCAAGACACGTCAGAACTTCATCCAAGCGTTGCAGGTGTTGGGGAAGTGTCGATGAAAAGACAACAATGTCATCTAGGTAACATAGGCAAGTCTTCCATTTCAGGCCACGTAGCACGGTGTCAATCATGCGCTCAAAAGTCACGGGCGCATTGCATAGGCCGAAAGGCATAACGTTGAATTCATATAGGCCATCCGGGGTTGCAAAAGCTGTTTTTTCTTTGTCTTCTTCGTGCATGGGGATTTGCCAATAGCCGGAACGCAAGTCGAGGCTCGAAAAGAATTCCGCACCTTGTAAGGAATCGAGGGCGTCGTCAATCCGTGGCATGGGGTATACGTCTTTTCTAGTGATCTTATTGAGCGCCCGGTAATCGACGCAAAATCGTACAGAACCGTCTTTCTTCCGTACCAGAACAACGGGAGAGGACCAAGGACTGGCTGAGGGGCGAATTATCTCTCGGCTACGTTTTCTTCGATGATTTTTCTCTCGGCTAGAGACACGCGGCACGGGCGGCGGTGCACAATGGATGTTCCGTCGGTCTGAATACGATGTGCGGCGGTGGTAGTTTGGCCCAAGGTCGACGAATAGGCATCAAAACTGTTAGCATGCTTCTCCAACAAAGCAAGCAGCTGCTGCTTCTGCGAGCTTGACAAGTCACTGCTGATGGCTGCTGTAAGGGCGGAGGAAGGAGCACGGCCAGTAGAATGGCCCTTAGAGGAGACAGGGGTCAGAGGCACGACGCATACAGGCTCCAGGTCGGCAACGCAGGCCACAGTGGTGCCTCGCGGAAGTAAAACTTTATCTGATGTTGTGTTAGAAGCGGCGACGACAGCTGATCCATTCTGGAAACGAAGCACACCTGATGCTATAGCTATGCCTTTACTAAGGCAACGTGGTGAAGGGGAGACCAATACGTCACCAAAGTCGACGCCGTCAGACACAAGTGTTACTAATCGTTGTTCACGTGGTGGGAGCTCGATGTCTGCAGCAGCGAGGAGACGAAGTGGCTTGTTGATTTCGTCGCCGACCAAGTGGTCTGTGTCGGTAAGGTGGAAGACACGTTGTCCACAACAAATAGCCGCGGAAGCAAAAGAAAGAAAATCCCACCCTAAGATGAGTTGGTGAGAGCACGGGGATAGCACAGCAAACTGGATGTGGTGAAGAATGTCATCGATTAGTACACGGGCAGTGCAGAGCGCGGAAGGGCGAATTGTATTTCCCTGGGCTGTAACGAGCGTAGGTCCATCGTACGGCGTCGTCACTTTTTCGGAGACGGGCACACAAATCAGCACGAATAACAGAAAACGTAGCCCCAGTGTCCACCAAAGCATCGATGTGCACACCTTAAACTGTTACCGAGGTCATATTGTAAGGGCGCGCTGGAGGAATTTCAGTCCTGTATTTGAATGCAGTTTTTCCTCCGAAAACTGCATCGTTTAGTTTTCCGGACGATGGTCAGAGGAGAGGGAGGCAGGCTGAAGCGGAGACGAGGAGCGACGGAAGGGTGAAAGTGAACGGCGTCTGGTTGATCGATGACCACTGCGCAGTTCACGCGATGCGAGCGGAGATGGAGACCGACGCGGAGGTGACGAAGAACGGCGGTCTTGGTAAAAGGTTCCTCCGGTAAAGTCCCGTTCACTGATGTCGTATCCGCGACGCTCGTCTTGCTGGCGCTAGCGGCAAAAGCGTGAGATGTGCCCGCCATAGCCGCAATAATAGCACGTAGGGCGAGTCGATCGCCAAGGAGGGTAGTAGCTGGGGTCAGGTGCACCGGGAGAGAGCGCAGTCAGATGGACAGACGAGGGCTCAGGCGGTGGTGGTGGAAAGCTCGCAGGGGGTGCGGCAGCAACCGACGCGTATGTTGCTGGTGGCAACGTCGAGTTGACGGTGCCTGAAGGCGCGGCGGCAACTTGCGCGTATGTTGGTAGGACGCGAGAGGCAGCAGGCTGTAGGTGCGCCGTGTGGGTCAAGGCCGTGAGCTCCTCCCTGATGACATCGCGCAAGCCCGATGCAGAAGGCTGATTGGGACACACTGAAGGTAGCGAGAATCCCATTGATTGTAACTCTTCGCGTATTATTGCCCTGATCATGCCTCGTAGGTCGGGGTCCGCCGCTTACGCCCAGGGAAATACGTGTTGCGTCACTGTCCGGTTGTAGGCGAACAGACTCGAGTTCGTCGAGGCGCTGACACGTTGTGACCACGTCAGCAACTGTAGCCGGATTCCGGACGGCAAGAGCATTGAATGCGACAGTCGCAATTCTCTTGAGGATGTGTCGTACCTTGTCCGACTCGGGCATCGATATATTGACACGGCGGCAGAGGGCAAGAAGATCCTCGATGTAGGACGTGTAAGACTCGCGGATATGTTGCTTCCGAGCCTCTAGAGCTTTCTTGGCAAGAGCCGAACAAACGGCCGGTGTGCCAAACACTTGGTGAAGCTGCTGTTTGAAGGTAGCCCAGTCGGGGATGTCGATCAAGTGGTTGAAGAACCACGTCTTGGCCACACCCGTGAGGTAGAACGAGACGTGAGTTAGCTTGTAGGTGTCATCCCACCGATTAGCAGAACCGACCCGTTCGAAATCGTCCAGCTAGTCCTCCACATCTTCTCCGCGAATACCAGCGAAGGGATGGGGCTCACGCTGGTGGCTGTTTACGACGTGAGAAGGCGTGGCTGGCGGCGCCGGAGTGGGGATGGCTGCAGCGCCGACCTGTTCGTGCTGTGACATCCTGCCGGACAGCTGGCCCAAGCGGCGACCTGAGCGAAGCTCCAGAAGGTAGAGCGGGTGCGTAGAGGACGGGGAATCGAAGAGCAACCTCCACCACGTATGAGGTCTTGGTTGTGACGACCTTTATTAGGCCCGAGAACCCGGCAGCCAGGAGCTACGAAGAATCCACAATGATGATGCTCATACACGACAAGGATGAGGATGCATAAACAACACATTATGATGATGATAATGTACAGATGAAAAGGATGGGTATGACAAAATGCCCACAATATTCCTTGACAGTGACTGAACTTTGAAGTGTAAAGACACACGTGCTCTCCTTGACCGAGCATGAGCACGAAACATTCCAGAATGATCTGGCTCAACGACTTGCCCGATAGGTGGCTAGCCAAGGCAAACACGTTCTCCGGCCAAGCTGCTTCTTCCCTCGTGGCGCCAAACTGCTTCATGAAGAGAACAAACAGCAAACCGAAGCACGTGGACGGCATGCAGATCAGGAATGCCCCAGCGGCCATGGCTGCGGGCACGTTCCAGCAGCGGTCCATGTTCGCCAGCGCGTCAGCATGTTCATTGTCAGAGCTTGGATGACGACTTCCAGGCATTGATAACTCTCTCCAGAAGACACCACCACTGGTCTGCTGCCTAAACTTTACAAGAAAAAAAGGAGCAAGAGAGAGATGAAAGGAAGGGATGTTAACCGGTCTAGAAAAACTGGTATGCTACCTTACAACGGAGAAAGGAAGGGGGTGTTTGAAAGGCAGAGACATAAACAAATTCACAGCATATCCACGGAGTGAATGATGATGAGTGGGCGAAGCTCCGGAGGTTCATCGGTAAACCGTGAATCTTCCGGGAATTCTGCCCAGTACATCATTAACGACGTGAGATCGGGCGCGTTTATACTAAAGGGTCGATGAGAGTCATGACGACTTGCAGCTCACTTTAATTTTACATGTACGCTGTGAATTTTTATTGTTTAATGACGCACAGGAGAAATCTCACACAGGCGCTATCTTGGAGGTCAAAATCCAGTGCCTATATATACGGGGTGGTCAGTGAACGGTTGTGCAGCGCGAGCAGTCGGTTTTTTCAATCAAGAAACTCGCTAGCAGACGCTGCTTGCGCCGGCGTCGCGAGGCGAGAGAGGGGGGAGGGGGGACCATAGGAGAGCGAAGGAAGCGTAGGAGAGGAGAGGGTGCCCCTAAAATTGTAGAGCAGCTGCACTGCCAACGCCATCTAGCGTACCTTCACCCAACCGCCATATTGCACGCATGTGTATCGGACAGCGCCCTCTCGGAAACGAGACGAGAGATGGAATGCGTACAGTGCCATCTAGTGTATCGTCGCCCAACTGCAGTTTGCATGCATCTCTATGGGACAGCGCCCTCTATTGTACGATAAGGGAACACTACCGGGTACAGAGGACGGTTGACGATTGACGATCGACGATCGACGCCCGACGCCTGACGCCGCTCGACAACCGGCCAGGTCTCGCCATGAGGAGCTTCGCTCCTAATAAAGAGAGAGGTGCAGAGAGAGAGCGGGAAGCACATAAAAGAGTTCGACCTTCAGCGGCACGAAATCACTATTGGTCCATAGTCACTTAGGCAAGTTTCTTGTCTTAAAGAATTTTAAAGGAGCACGGACATGAAATTTCAAGCTTGAGATGTGGCCTTCACTCGGCTGCTTGGCATGCATAAATTTTTTGATCGAATTATCAATTGCGTCCGTTAGGTAGAAGTTATCTTATTTCGAGGCCAAATGGCATACATAGGCTCAACTCGGCATTCAGCACCCTGGGACATCGACAGTAGTATGACGCATTCAGCGGTTCCCCAGGCCCCACCCCAGGCGCTGACTGACGATGCGCTATGCTCCGTTTCATACATCAGGTGCTACATTGTGGAGGCTAGCGAGACTTACCCCCGTATTCAGAAACGCTCTTTAACTTGAACTTGGCTTGCCACCGCCTAAAGGCGGCGCGTATGAAACGCGTTTGTGCTGTCTTCGCACCGCTAAAGATTGGCCGAAATAATGGTCTGAAGATTTTTTGTCTATTCTGGTGCCCAAGCTTGCAAGGGATGCCACTTTCATGAAGTGAGTAATGTTCATACGTTTGTGGCTTACATATTGTTGCAGGTCATTCTGCGTCTACAGCAGACATCACTCCTTTCCCGAAAGCATTTCTCCTAATTCTGGTGGTGGCTACTTGCGTAACGCGAAATAACCGTGAAGGCTGCAGCGACCGTGAACGATGACGTGTGCTTTTCGTCATCGCCCCCAAGTGCAACGTCAGTTTAAAGTCCTTCGCAATGTTGTCCGTGGGCATGTCCGGGTTTCGGACAGGAGTTTCAGAAGTACGATTGATAACAGTGACCTTCACAGCTATCGACGTAAATTGGGGTACAAAATAATATGCTTACAGTTTTGCACCCAAAGCTCTTGAAAATTACTTGATCACAAAGGATGAACTGGGGATCATATTTTAGGGTTTCATGTCCTCACGTCATTCGTTTAACATCTTTTGAGTGAGCCTTGGCTGAGCTATCAAGTGAAGCGAATTCACACGCCTTTAGCTCACCTATGCTCGAATTTAACTTCAATGAAGCTGTAAAATTAAGAGCTCCCCATGCATTTACGCTATCGTTCATATTATTTTAAGATAGTCATGAGAACAATGGGGATGCATTTAGAGACGCATACAGAGGCGGGCATAACTTATATACGCTGAAGCACGTAATTCAAGGCATGTGGGTTACAATCATTGAGCACTCAAGAACCCATATTTTTTTTCTCGGATAACGTTAGGGATGTTATTCTAATACAAGTTATTGTGTACTACCAAGTTCATTTGGCTTCTATTATGAGTCTCGTCGATTTATTACGGTTGTGGGGTGTGCCGGTGCATGTATAACATTTTGGGGTGCACGAACACCTTTGGCAGTGCGTTGAGAGATCACCGTTAGAACATTTGCAGAACATACAAAAATCCAGTGAACTCCCTCAAAGTGCATCCACATCTTCGTCATGTGGAACCAATATACAGCGGGTTATTTTACACTATATATTTTTCATCAAGAAGCAATGACAGTGAGGCCCTTGTCGTCTTCGTAAGCGAACTCTACGTCGAGGCGAAAAAACATTGCCACACCTAACGTTACGTTCAAATGAATAATTAAGAAAAGCTCGCTAATTAACTTTTCAATTATTAACTTAAGGGCTGTTGTAGAAACGCACGTAACTAGAGATTATAATCACCGAAATGCAAGGCCCCCCATCTAAGCCGAAACTGAGCGCACCGGGAGCGCAGGGAAATCTGTCATTCCCGTTGCGAAAGACCAGAAGCTCATGTGACAATTTTTTGAAAAAAAGGCGCGTCGCAGCAGAACATGGTCATGAAGAACGACAGCCGTCTCATGAACTCAAATGGACCTCGTGTTCTTTGTGTTTGGTGTGTACTGCTTATCTATTTGTTTCGCGCTTTACCCAAGAAAACCGCAATTTGCAGTTTGTCTTTCACTGCACAGCCCTAAAACTTGGGGGCAGCCACTGCGGCGCTACTTCTCGCAGACAAACGAACGAGTCCTTTGTACTTCTTCCGAGTTTAACAAAGAAACAAGTTCAGAATGAAAGAGCCGGCTCAGATAACGGGTGTTGTGTACAGGTCTTTTTCCTTATTTCATTACAATGGCGCACGATTCGATTTCTGCGTGACGGACAGACTGACGCTGTTAGAATGGCTGGTGTCAATACCCCACCTCCAGGGTGGTTCCGTGACATGGCATAAATACGAAGGGGTCAAGCAACAATCTTGACTGCAATGGAGTGCAAGGCTCATCACTGTTTTCGGCCGTGTTTGTCATGACACCTGCGCGTTGAACCAGACGT
>JALIZH010020503.1:0-31206 GCA_030522465.1 Rhipicephalus appendiculatus | reverse complement strand
GGGTGAACGCCTACGTTAAGAAAAAGCGGTATGAAAAAAATTACACCATCTCCCGCTAAAGGGAACCATGTGTAGATGTGAAGCAGCGGGCGCTAACGCTTACACTGGCGGCGGCGTTGACGCTGGCGCTCATCGCAGCGTTGCGCAGGAGAGAAAACTGGGGAGGCGCAGCAGGCAGTGATTGAGCAGTGTTTCCTACTGGAACATGCCAATCGCTGCTAATGGGCAATGAGAGACAGAAGACTCCGACTGAACACAGAGACCCGCACTCCGCTTTTAGTTAACGCGCACGCTGCGAATTTTTATTGTTCAACAACGCACAGGAGAAATCTTCCACCGGCACCACCTTGGAGGTCAAGATCCATTGCCATATATACGGGATGGCCAGTGAACGGTTGTGCAGCGCGAGCAGTCGGTTTTTTCAACCAAGAAACTCGCTAGCAGACGCTGCCTGCGTCGGCGTCGCGAGGCGAGAGAGGGGCAAGCGGATGAGAGGAGAGGGAGGGGGTGACACGCATGCGCAGTGGGAGTGTGAACGCCGTAGGCAGGCATGCGTAGAGGAGAGAGGGGGGAGCGTAGGAGAGGAGAGAGAGGGGGGACGCGCATGCGCAGGGGGGAGTTAGACGCCGCGGGCAGGGATGGAGAGAGGGGGGAGTGTAAGAGGGGAGAGAGGAAGGGAGGCGCATGCGCAGTGAGGGTGTGGTTGCCGTGGGGAGGGATGCCTAGAGGAGAGAGAGGGGGAGAGGAGGTTTTTTTATTTTTATTTTTTCTTTAACTGTTTGCGCATGCGCAGTAAGGGTGGGCACGCGGCACACCACCACCACCACCACCACCACCGGATTAAGCTTCGCCATAAGATGCTTCACATCTAAATGTTAGGCCCCTTCCGGAAATGATGACTGACGTGTCATTTATAGGCACGATATCGAATCATCTCGAACGTGGAGAACTTGGACACATCATTTCAACAGGTAAACCAGTGCTGAGCGATCGCGTGTCGACCTACGCCTGGAACATCAGAAAAATAACGAGCAAAATATAGTTTATTTATGCCGTTAATTATTACGTAACACCATGTACATTAATTTTCAGATGCCAAACACGACGCCGCAGAACGGTCCTGCAGGCCATTCTGCCCCTTTGGCTATTGCTTGCGGCTTCGAAAGCACATGTGCCTTTGTTTATTGTTGTGTTTTGGCGTTTCTTCCGGGTGAAAGAATGAATCGTTGTGAAATTAGTGAGCGGCTTATAATTGGTGAGCCTAAAAGGTGAAGGTGGTGAAGTGGAAATGCTGAACGTTTGCTAAACTTCGCTTCGCGACAAAGCAGCTGCAGGCGACAGGGAGCCCAACGGAGGCGAAAGAACGAGGCTTGGACAAATCCGTGTGCTACCCCTCATTCGCATGCTGGCTGAAGCGCCGTGCCTTGTAGCTCCCATATAGACACTAGCACCGGAGTTCCCTCTAAATGCATTATCAGCAAACTGTGGTCGGGAGTTCACGCGCGAGGTGCAGAACGTGATATTTTGACAGTAATTCATGACTGGATCTTGTGCGTACGAGAAGCGCGCGCTAAGATATTCTGGCTTACTTTCGTATGCGCTGCGGTCGTTTCAGTGGGGTTCTTCGATTTTCCACTTCTGGCTACCCGCGGGCTGCCAGAGCCAGCCAGAGCGCGCTCGTTTTTCTCGGGTTGCTCCGTCCCCCCGCGGCGCACTTCCGGTTGGTGTTCGTTTTTCTCGGGTTGGACGGTTCTGGCGACCCGCGGGGAGCCCGAGGGTCGCCAGAAGCGTCCAGGACAATTTAGTCGTGGAAGCTTTCTGGAAGGTTTTGGGGTGGTTTTGGGCTAGCAGACGCCGAAAAGCGACGATACGCGTTTGCCGCCATCTTTGTGAGGACTCGACGGATTGCAATGTGGGCAATGTGGGCGCTTGGGGACTGCGCCTTCGCTTGTCAATACGCGTGGAGTTATCTTCTAAAGCGTGTTCCGCCGTGCGAGATGGCGCGATTACGAGTGACGGCGAACATTTCAAGCTACTGTTTATCGCTTCTGTTATGTTTCCCGTGAAGCTTCCTTCCGTGAACAACGCGGCGAATTGTTGCCTGCTAACTGCGTCGTGCACATGTCTCAAAAGTTATGTACACGCTCGTACGCACGCATGGAGACAACTTTCGAGTTTATCTTTTTCGTGGTAGTATTCGTTTGTGGTGTCGTGCCTGCTTTCTGTGCACTTAGCGAAGACGATTGTGGTCGAACTATCATTTCGCTCCGTCGTATGTTTGCGTGAGTGAACCTCTTCAGAAACTTGACTATGCGGTCTTCGATGGTGATAGAATGCCCTGATTGAATAACAGAGATCGTGACAGTTGTTTTTGTTTGATGCTCGTTGGTCGCGAACGGCGTGCGAGCTTACTTCTATCTACGGGCCAGTATATGTGGTATGGTATTATGTTACGCTACGACGCGCTGACGTGAAAAAAATTGCCGCAGATCCCACGTACCTTGGGAATCGATGTTGTGCGAAGCATATATGCGGAGGGAAGGTAACTGTATTGTAATTTTTTTTATTGAGCGAAACGTTACGAAATGACGCTAAAGGTATGTACAAAGGTTGCACGCACAGACATATGTTCAACAGTCGCATATGTTTTATATAACCAGTTGTTTACAGTTGCGTAACGATGCTAGCAGCAACATGGGGATTAGCAACACCAGAAGCGGTTAGCTAATATGTAGCGCTTGTGCTCGCGAGGATGGTAGCCCTGGACACGGTTCTCATAGTAGCTCAAATGAAAGCTGAGCTACATGAGGTTTTGGAAGTGCCACTCAGGACTGGAAAAGAGGCCCAGGCAACATCTGCCAGAACGATCGAGTCAAAAACGCGTCATGCAGAAGTTTATTTAGATATGGCGCGCACTCGTGGTACCGATACCACCGCATTTCTGAAGTTATAAAAGAAAAAAACGCAAGTTGGTCAGCGCGTGTGTGCGACGTAGTACGCGATAGCTGAGCAGGTATATCCTCGAGCTCTTGTTGGGACACGGTCACTTTCGCGAAATTTTGCGTCGCGTTGTGCAGTGACTATTACATGTACTAAGCAGACGTGAGCTTGCTAAGCTGTTAGCGGCGCGGCAGCTCACCTTGCATCGTTCTCGAGGCGCCGTGCGCCAGCTGGCTGTTTTGTTCGCGGACGGGGCGAGTTTCGCGTGATCTTGCGAGCGTACGAGGTCGTACCGCAAATGCGTTTGCTCGAGGATATTATTTCAGCTCTTCGGCAAACCCAGCCACATATTTCCAAGCGGGCAAAGCAGGAAAAATCAACGCGCAAGCGGCGCAATGTTTTGTTTGCTGCCACGACGGTAGCGTTTGTTTACGTTTACGCTGGCTGTCTCAGCGTTCGATTTTGCAATCTTCGGGCAGCTTCGGGTTGTCTCGGGTTCCCCACACACGTGACCACGACGCTGTTTCCTGTCCCGACCGGAACTAGCTGACTGACCCTCTGGCTAGCTCTGGCTGCCAGATAGCTGCCAGAGGTCTGAAAATCGAAGATCCCCAGTGGTTCCCTGGATGTACGAATACCTCTGCTCTTGTAATTACCATCTGCGACGCCTAGAACGAGGCACAATAATTAGTGTCGCGTCAGAACACTACCATTTCACACGATCCACGAACAAACGTGGACAACTGGGTCGGCTGAAGCCTTGCTGTTGATCTGGTAAGTCTCATCACCCTGCCTGTCGCCAAACCTTATCACAATTTTGATGTGCGTGACATTCAACACGACAAATGCAACGAGATCATCCGCTATCGTCGAGACAGCCGGACATTATTGAGGTCCTGAGACTCTCGGCAAAGGGCCTGTTTGGTAGGTCCCAACCCAGCCGTGGCCTAGTCTTATTTTTTCGGAAGGGAAAAGAGAGAAGTGGTTTTATTGATGAAGCATAGCGACGCTGTTTCCTGCAACCCTTGAGGGAGCACGGCTAAGCGCCATCGCGGAACGGGACGTGAAATTGACCGTCCAGTAAGCCTAGGTTGCGCCGTGAGAGCAGTCTGCGTGGCGCCCGCTCCCACTGCAAAGAAATACAGAAGGCGATAAGGGAGATAAACGGTCGTAGGAACCAACGTTTATAGAACCTGTTCAGTTGCCAAACTCTCCGCCTCCGCCATACTCTGAAAGCGGCGCAAAACCTACTTCCGGTCCAGGTGGCGCTACCGCAGCAACAGGCTCTACTTAGCAGACGACGAAGCGGGAGCGAGCGTCGCACATGCAGCTGCTATCCGCGCAAATATTGAGTTGCTTGAAAACGCAACGACGAGAACGATTAGTTTTTATCTTCAGGTAATTGTGCAGGTTTAATCCATTAGCAAGAATGTTTAAAAGTGCGTTAGATGGTGTTCTATGTTGCGCGAACTATAGCAAGCACTCAGTGCTCGGCGGACGCTGCGGCTTTCATAAACTTCAGCGCGACAGGCATTAGTGTTGATCATTGTCTAAATCCACTTTTCAATAACAAAGCGAGCAGCTTCGACAATGTTTTTCAGCTAAAGGGGAAGACTTCAAAGTTTCTGGTAGGTCCTGTGAAAAACCCAACTACCGAATTTCATCGGAGCCGCGCGAGTTGTGCACTGGGTTGTGCTCACATCCTTCGCATAACCCATTACGGTTTCTTTTAAGTGCCCAAGAAACGTCAGGAAGATTAGGAAACATCGCTTAAAATTGTCATGCAGATCGACTAAGCGGCACAGCGCATTTGCAGTTCTGTCAGGTATGAAAGCGCTGTGATAGTGCTAGATTTAAATGTCTTTTGCAACACGCCCATGCACACTAACGCTCACTGACATATCTTCAGCGACGAAGACGCATTTTTCAATGACCAGCGTGCGCTCTTGAGCGTTTATAGCTTAAAAGGCCACAAAACTACCGTTTTCATCACAGCTGTCAGCTGCGCCAACCCGCAGACGGCAAACGAACACTTTCAATACCACTCAAACCGAGCGCACGGCCTGCCGAAGTGAAGTCTGAGTTATCCGCACAGTTTTCAGACTCACAGGGTGATTTAACACGCTTCAAAGAACTTTTTTTTTTCTACCGTCATTCCTCGATCTGGAATCTTGTTTTTTCTTATTTTTTTTCTGGCGGCTTCGCGAGATACGGCGGGAGGCTACAGGAAAAACTTTAGGTACACTTCCCTGCAGAAGACTCCACTTCATTACCGCAAGTGATTTCGACTTTTTTCCCGTCGAAAACGTGCCTGTACGTTTTCAAGATGTTCTCGGCATGAAAATGCACATCGCAAACGCGCAATTTGTCCGACAGCCTCTTGTCAAAACGGGGAATAGCGCGATCTCACGCTGCACAGAGAGCCGAATCACGTGGAGCCCAGAAGTTTCTCGGAAGTCCTATAGCCGCTTGTGCATCCAGGCACACAACAAGTCGGGACTGCAGACGAACAAACATCCACGCTATCAGCAAAATCTCTTCAGTGAGCGTACTACAACACGCGGACACAGCGCAACCGCAGCCAAACACACACTCGATCCGGCGCACGTTGCTGGACTGGTTGAAGCCTGTTGCGACAACAGCGCCACTTCCAGCCACCGCTGCGGCGGCGCCGCGCAACACCGCCGAGTTTTCAAACTGAACAGGTTCTATAAACGTTGGTAGGAACATCAGTTGCTATCGTGAGTTGCCACCAAGTGAGCCGAGCGATGGCGCCACCATACCAGCCGAGGAAGCGCGTAGTCGCGTGTCCGCCGACAGTGTCGCGGCGGGCGGTGCGGAATGGTGTGGAGAGGAGGGTTTCAACCTCGGCAGTCACTGCTCGTCCTTCGGTGGGAGTGGATGCATTGGTGCGCTCTTGAAAGGTTCGCGGTGGTTGGAGCTTGCATATTGAGATGCGCTAAGCGCGCTTCCGTAGGTTCGCTCATCTTAGTGCGTGGCGTGAACGCTAGTGGCTGCTGGCTCTTCTCGAAAGTTCAGGCGCTTTCAGTGTCATGGATGAAGTGCGCGGCGATTGAGCGTCATTTGGTTGCCACTTCCTGCTCGCTCTCTGCGCAATTCAGTCGCGCTTCAGCGTTTTTCGCAGATTCGCCGGCGGTTGAACTTGGTGTGGCCGCTACCTGCTGCTCACTCTTGAAAAGTGTAGGCACGTGGAGCCGTTTTCGTTTTGGGATAGCGCGCACACCGTACAGGAAGTCTTACCGTTAGGCTGCGCCAAGACGCTGACGGTGTTTTACACGGCGCTGTCTTCCTGAGCGACTCGCAATTTTGCGGTCGCGTTTTTGGTCCTCGGTGGACTAGGTGCGTGCCCCATTACTGGACGCCGAAAGGTGCTCTGCGTGCCATGCTGCGTCTCTGTCAATTGCGTTACAGCGAATGTAACTTGATTGAATACAGTGGGTTTTGTGAGTAAAACAGCGGTGCTGAATCGTACTCTGCATGTTTGCGGTCATCAGTACACATCATGCGTGGCCTGTTTCCCGGGCAAACGAAACAAACCTGAGGTAGGTTTGGTTGCTGGCCGGCTTATACCTGCCTGCTTTAACATGACTTTTGCGAAGCCCTCAAGGTCATCGCGAAAATAAAACCGGTGATCTTGCCGCGAATAAATGCTCTAATGGACATGATCAGCAACTCCTGTGGAGTGACGTTTTCCACGTCAACGCCGCTTGTACGTGCTCAGTATTTGTTCAGTATGTTGCGCTGTTAGTTGCGCAACTACATGTGGGCGCAATAGCTCATTATTTTATTTTATTTATTTACAGATACTGTCGGTCCACATCAGGACCAAGACAGGAGTGGTAACAATACATCAACATACAACAAGCAGTCAATGGAACAATATAATACAGTGATACTGTGATCTACACCCCATTGTTGAAAATATTCGGACACAAGTGCAGAAAACTGATCACGAGTCCCAGCGGTTACAATGTTTGCAGGAAGACAATTCGAGTCACGTGCTGTCGAAAGGAAGAATGAGTATTTATAGCAATTCTTGTGAAATCTATTTTCCTTAACGTGCCTACTATGTTTATTTCGCACTATGCGGGTCTTAGATTCATTTATGTAGCGAGACTTGTCAACAAGTAGCAGCTCATTAATGATTAAATAGAAAAGGCTAAGTCGTTTTTCCTTCCTCCTGACGTTAAGTAGGGGGAGGTTTGCCCTCGCGTAAAGTGGTGGTACGGCGTCTTGCCGACGGTATCGGGAATAAATAAACCGCAATGCACGTCTTTGAACTTGCTCCAGTTTTGACTCTGAATCTTTCAAATACGGATCCCACACTTCACATGCATATTCTAATATTGGGCGTACGAGCACTTTATAAGCAGTCAATTTCGTGGCTGGAGAAGCCAGTTTAAGGACACGTCGAATATAGCCTAATCTCTGGTTGGCTTTCCCTACTACTTTTTTAATGTGTGGTGTCCAACTAAGGTCAGATGTTATTAAGATTCCGAGATATTTGTACTCTTTTACGCGATGAAGTGGTTCGCCTTGTAGAGTGTATGAATGAGAGAGGTTCATGTTTGTGTGTGATGGTCATACATACTGTCTTTGCTGGGTTAAGAGACATCTGCCACTTGTCGCACCATAGTTGAACTTTTCCTAAGAAGTTATTTAAGATTATCTGGTCACCAATAGATTTCACCTCTGTATATATGACACAGTCATCTGCGAATAGCCTCGCCGTAACTGTGGCCGATTCTTCGATCAGGTCGTTGATGTATACCAGGAACAGCACAGGCCCAAGAACTGATCCTTGAGGCACCACTGATCTCACATCACAGACCCCGGACTTATTTTCATCAATACTGACGAACTGTCTGCGATCAGTAAGAAAGTCTTCCACCCATTTGACTACATCTGTATCTCCTAAAATAGCCTTTAATTTAATTAACAGTTTTCTATGATTAACCTTGTCAAAGGCCTTCTTGAAGTCGAAAAAGATCAGATCTATTTGTCCCTTGCCATCAATAACTTTACTAAAATCGTGAACGCTTTCTAGTAATTGCGTAACGGTTGACAAACCCTCGCGAAACCCATGTTGATAGTTACTGAGAATTTTGTTCTGTGACAAAAACAGCCGAATGTACTTAGAAACAATATGTTCTAACACCTTACAGCAGCCTGACGTTAGCGCAATGGGTCTATAATTGGCAGTAGACATGGTGTCACCGTCTTTAAATACTGGTATAACTTTACTCATTTTCCATTCTTTAGGAAGTGTGCCTGACCGTAGTGACTTCGTGAAGATAATGAAGAGGTACTTCGCAGTCCATTCAGCATACCTCTTTAAAAACAAATTTGGTATCTCATCAGGACCTGCCGACTTCTTTGTGTTTAGGTTCAGCAGCAAATTTAATACTCCTTCATATGTTAACCGCAATTCCTCTGCATCTGAAAGCCGTTGGTGTATCTCAAATTTTGACTGCTTTCCATCATCATTGGTGAAGACACTAGCAAAAAAGTCATTGAAGGCGTCTGCTATATCACATTTATCCTCAATAGTTCCTTGTTCTGTGCATATTTTAGTGACTGCCTTCTTAGTTGGAGCCAGGTGCCTCCAAAACTTTTGAGGTGATTCGCGTAGAAATGTATCCATAGTGACACCATAATACTTGTCCTTAGATTCCATCATCATTAATTTTAACTGTTTACTTAAGTTTGACATGTCATCATGAACAGCGGAATCGCGTGTACGCTTATAAAGTGCCCTACGCCTTGTCACTTTTCTTTTCAGTTGTATGATCTCTCTCGTAATCCATGGGCTGTGCACCCGTTTTGATTTACATTTGAGAGGAACATAGCGGCTTATACATTTGTGAACCGTTCTCTTAAAGTTTAACCACAACTCATCGATATGCGCAGATTCATCTTGACTCAATTTTTCAAACTTCTCAAAACAAAAGGCCAGTTCATCTATTATTGAAGTATCATCAGCTTCGTTGAACTGTCTATAGTATGAAACATGTGTAGGGACTCTTGAAAAGGAACCTATATCTAAAGACAATCTTACAATCGAGTGATCCGAGATCCCGGGCAAAATATCAACTCTATAGTATCTCGATACAATGCTATGGCTTAAAAAGAAAAGGTCAAGAACAGATTTGCTATTACCGCTGACCCTAGTAAAGTCCCGTACTACTTGTGTGACCCATGTGAAAAGCACATATCTATAATTGCTGCGCCTGCATCACGGTCTCGCATACCCGTTTCCATTTCGTCCCATTCAATGTCTGGAACATTAAAATCCCCCCGCTACGATAACATGTTTGTTCTGAACGCGTAAGTCATGCAGTTTCTTATTCAGTGCATCAACACTGGCGGCAGTACTTCCCGGAGCACGATATACGCATCCCACAATCTGGTCAGGGCGGCCAAGAATTTTGCAACATATTGCTTCAATGTCGGACGGTTTGTAAAGGACCGTGTATTTGAGGCTGCATTCCAGAAAGATGGCGACGCCCCCCACCCCTGCTACTACGGTCATTTCTGATCACGTTATATCCCGGAGGGCATATTTCACAATCTCGGACGCCGTCATGTAGCCACGTTTCTGTTACAAATACAATATCTGGGTGATGCTCAAATAAAACGTGCTCCAGGTCTAAAGCCTTATTAACAAGGCTACAGGCATTGACGTTCAGTAGCCTAAGCTTGCCCAGATGCGCATGTCAGTCCTTTAAGGAAGCAGTGGCTCCTGCAGCTGTTTTAGACGGGCTGTCAGTCACCTGATAGCGTTGATTTGTGGCTTCATCCCATGCGTACATCACTCCGTTTATCTTCATTTTATCATACAGAAGTGCAACCTTCTCTTTTCTTTTCCTGTTTTCTATTGCGCTGTTCCACAGGCATTGTCTTTTCCTTCTTACATCATGCGAAAAGTCCTCATTGATGAAAATATTCGTGCCCTTGAGCTTATTGCGATTGCGTAGTACGTCCTTTTTTTCTGTGAGGCTTCCCAGGCGCAGAATGATAGGTCTTGGTCCGTTTGAAGAAGGATTTCCAATTCGATGTATACGTTCAACACTTGTAACTGATAGTTTCAGTTTACCCTGCAGAATTCCCACTACAACCTCCTGCTTCAAAGTTTGCTCTGTCTCATTCTGCGCATCTGGAATGCCTCCGATTACAATATTATTGCTTCTACTGTGATTCTCTATTTGGTCAACCTTTTTTATCAGTTTCGCCACAGTGGATCGCCGAGTTAATAATTCTGTTTCAGTTACCTCTACTCTTTTTACCATTGCAGGTATCTGGGACAAAGCCATTTCGGCACTAACAATTTTTTGTTTCATTTCTGCTATTTCTGTTTTGATTTCCCTTTTTTTTGTATCGATAGCTTATATGTGACGGCTCCGCAAGCGTTTCTATTGAAGTTTCAAGCATAGGTCGGCAAACTCACTCATGAGTCGACTCACTCGGACTCACTCAGACTCAGATCAAGCCGTGAGTCTGACTCTGAGTGAGTCCGGTTGAGTAATATTTTGGTGAGTCTGAGTCCGAGCGAGTCCGGCTGAAGAAAATTTTCGTGAGTGTGAGTCCGAGTGAGTCGGGCTCAGGAAGATTTTGGTGAGTCTGAGTCCGAGTGAGTCCAAAGTGCAAGATATATTTCTTGAGTGAGTCTGAGTGAGTTCCACTTTTCTTGCCGACCTATGGTCCCATCCACTCATCTCCAACATTACTCTAATCCTTACCGGCCCGGGACTCACGTTTATACTCTCGTCTATTCACACCTATTCCAAAGCAGTGTCGTTCATACACCGTATCGATATTTAATGATCAGAGGCGCGAATTACGTAGAGGGGCGCCTTGACTTCCTCCCTCCTCCGCCAATTCTTCCAGGGAAGTTCTTGATAAATATATCTTATATTGTCATCTTTAAATAAAAATGGCCTTACGTGTTTTCGAGCACTCGTAACTTGTATTAGAACGTACTTTATCAAAAGCCGTCAAGAAGAGCACCGGTTACGTGAAATATTTGTCTTAAAGCGCATTGACACCATGGTCGAAAAAGCTGATTCTAGGCTAACGGACTCATGAGTCGACTCACTCGGACTCACTCAGACTCAGATCGAGTCGTGAGTCTGAGTCTGAGTGAGTCCGGGTGAGTAATATTTTGCTGAGTCTGAGTCCGAGTGAGTCCGGCTGAAGAAAATTTTCGTGAGTGTGAGTCCGAGTGAGTCCGGCTCAGGAAAATTTTGGTGAGTGTGAGTCCGAGTGACCCCTAAGCGCAAGATATGTTTCATGAGTGAGTCTGAGTGAGCTCCAAAAGTTTTGCCGACCTATGGTTTCAAGTACCAAGTATGGAAATAAACGTGGATGTTGCCTGCACGCGTGTTGAATAGATGTTGGAGCCCCCCACTATTCAGCCACCACTTGTGAACTTCGTTAGTAACTGCTGCATGTACCTCGATGGCTCACTGTGGTTGCTTGTTTGCCGACCTTGGTGGAGAATGCGGCGTGTCTTCCGAAAAACAGTCTCATCGGGGAACGATGGTACAATGCGGCTTCTCGACAATCTTCTCCCGACTCAGTTGAGTGCGCCAATGGTACCGTAAAGGACGTACCGTGTTCGTCCTTCTCACATTCCATCACCAGTAGGTTTGCGTCTCTGCTGCGGTGTTGGCGCTGTTCCGATAGGCCGTCGCTGATGAAATGTCCTTAAAGCTATTTTAGTTGGGGATGCCAAAGTAGCCGCCAGAATATAACTTTTCGGCTCTGCCACTTGCTTTGAAACATGCTCAGAATGGGAACTATACCGGAGGCTATGCGCCAGGCTCAAGTACAACCGCAGCTTAACACTGCACCATGCGGCATTAAAAACTTGATCCCTGTCACCGTAGTGGTCAGCACTATTTCTGAGAAGGCGGTTTAGCCATGGCCGCACGGCAGATGCGTTTGTCATGGTCCCGCAAAAATATTTTGCCCTCATTATTTAGCACTTTTCGCTTGTGGATGCATTGAATCCCGTGGCATTTCATCAAGTCTCGTTTACCACTATGAAGTGCAAATGTAGCCGCGCGCTTTCAGCGCATGTCTCCCATAACACTCGGCTCTTGTCCTACTCATCTAGAAAATCAAGGTTGTGACAGTGATTAGTCCTGGTAGTCTAAGATCAGGGTGTGCAGACTACGTGATTTAGTGACACCGATTTCTTTGTGTCAGCGTTATGCGAAGCATTGCTGTCAACAGAGCTGGAAGGAAAGGTGCCGCCTCTTATGCGGTTGATTGGCGGCTGGCGGGCGCGAAGTCCCTTCCGTACTCTGCTTGAATGACCCGCGATACGGCAGCCGATGCACGCGATTATCTATTCGCTGATTAACTGAAGGCGCGCTTAATTCAGCGCTGTGATAGCTGCACGCCTTAGCGGGACACCTGCTCCCGCAGCTGCGTTCAGGCAGCGCCATTATCGCCACCTAGCTATGACGGCCATTTATATTCCAACCGTGTGCCCAGATCCTCTTCAGGGGCATGACGTGGCGAGCGCATTGACGATTACCCAGCGACGAAGCGCGTCCAAGCCAGAACCACATTGCAGGTGCTGTGGAGTGGGCGCACCGCAGTATAACGCAGATATTACGTGTCATAAACGAGGTGTTTGTGAATGCCATCATTTCAACAGGTAAACCAGTGCTGAGCGATCGCATGTCGACCTATGGAAGATCATAAAAAGAACTTAAGCAAAATATAGTTTAATCATGCCGTTAATTCTTACGTAACACCATGTACAGTCACGCGCGATATGAAGGTTATCGCGCGAGCGTCGACCTGCCTAACGTCCCAGGGGCCTAGCGGCACGTTTCGGAACAGTGAAAATCAAGATTGTGCATTCGTCTCTCCCTCGTTGGCTGTTCCATGCTACAACAATCGCCCCTACGACGAAATCTACACCCTTTCTCTCTAATTTGAGCCTTCCATTCGTTGCGATCGAGTGCAGTCTTTGTGGGCTCTTATCTCCGCGGGTGATTACAAAATTGCTGGGAAAGATGTGTTAAATTAAGGTGGTGCTTGGCACTGCTTCTTTTAAACAGCTTCCTCAGACGGGAGTGATCGCAGCTGAAGAAACAGCAAAAAGAGTGAGTGATGCTTGCGTGATACCACCCTCTCCTGGAAAGAGTATTCTGGGACGTGGCGCTCTTGTAGTTCTTGGTCGATGCTCGCGCGATAACCTTCAAATCGCGCTCGACTGTACCTTAATTATCAGATGTCAAACAACGCCACAGAACGGTCGTGCAGGCCATTCTGCCCCTTTGGCTATTGCTTGCGGCTTCGAAAGCACTTGTGACTTTGTTTATTGTTGTGTTTTGGCGTGTGTTTCTGGTGAAAGAATGAATTGTTGTGAATTAGTGAGCCGTTTTGAAATGGTGAGCCGGAAAGGTGAAGTGGAACTGCTGAACGTTTGTTGAACATCGACTTGCGAGAAAGCAGCTGCAGGCAACACGGAGCCCAACGGAGGCGAAAGAACAAGGCTTACACACCTTTGTCGGCGTCGCCTCCTAACGACACTGTAGGCGGGACCCGTGGAGCCAGCTCGTTACCCGGTGACCCAGACCTGTCACCGGTAGTTGTTGGCCCGCGCGACAATCCCCTTTCGGGGCAACGCCGCTGGCAGGCGATGACGTGTCTGGTGACCCAGCCCGCTTTCGTACCTCCTCCGTATGAGGCACCTACGGTCGCCGACGCGTCTCGTCGCACGCGTCCTGTGCTGTGGCAACGCAGACATTGCCTCTCTCGCCAAGGCAACACCACGAGGGCCAACTCGCCGGCGACTCTGAACTGGTGGGCCAGGTCGTCCACCTTGACTTCTGGCGTCGGCTTGAGGAGCCCAGTCCTCGTGGTTGAGCCCTTTTCACGCATGCCTTGCACGTGCCTACGCTGTCGCGTCGCCACGGTGACGTTTTCGAACGCCGCGAAACTTGTCCGGATGTCTTCGTCTTGGACACCATAGAGCATCCAATGCAGCCGAAGCTTGACCTGCTGGTCCTGAAGATCGAAACCGACGCACCGGCGGCCTTTGACTTTAAGCTCCTTCACGGCAGCCAGTTTCTCCGTGGCTTCTCATGTGTCGAGGGTAGCAGCCCACACATGGTTAGTCCGGTTCCACCCAAACGCCTGCACGTCGGCGAGCACACCAGCGGTGGCAAGGGCGTCTCGGAAGTCTTCGACCTTTTAGGGTCGCTCACGCACGTCTCCGTGCAAAAACAACGTGTTTTGAGGAACACGAACAGTGGGCAAAGCAGGCAGCACAATCTCGTAGTCCTGCGACAGCAGCCATCCTGTTACCGCGGCCTGCACAGTCCGCTATCGCCGATCCACCAGAGCCGTTCATCTTGCCACCGTGCGCTGGTATGTCTGGAAATAGGGAGAACTATGAGACTTGTTGAAACTACTCTAAAAAAAACAAGAAAACTCTATATGAATGTCATGTAGTGGAAGTAGTCTCCCTAACGCATCATATAGTGCGTGGCAGACGGGTAGAATTGCTCCAGGCGTCAGAACATGTGAATTGACCAGCGAGTGGGTGTTTGAAAGGCCCACCCATTTAAAAGCGCTCATATTTAATCATCATGAACAGTAGAACCACCAAGAAAGTGAACAGCTGCGTAGGTTCGCGTGTTTCCCTACGGACGCGTAGTGGACCCTTCGCCGATTCGCAAAAGGAATAATTGTGTAATGGGCACTGAACTGCATGTAGTAAGCATTCAATGATACTGTGAAACGGCCAATGTTACTCGCACAGTTCATTTTCTTACGGAACGGTTGAGGCATGCACCGAGAATCGAAGAAGGGTTCGGTTCTCGGTGCTCTTGAAGGCGAAGGCGCGATCTCCTAGTTTTGAAAGACTAGTGCGGTGCGGCAGTGGTAACTACACAGCGTGAACGAATTTTCACATGTGAAGCCAGTCACCGAAGGTTCCGCGCGCCAAAGTCGGGGTGTTTACCGCGCTTGCAGCACACTACACCGAACGACGCAAGTCCGCATCCTTCATTCCAAAGGCAAAGTTGTGAAGGGCTTCAAAGTTTCCCATGTTTTCTTTTTTTTTTTTTTACTTGCGGAAATGACATTTCCTTTAAACTAAACATGCGATCGCTTTTGAACGACGACATCGGTGAAAGTTAACAAAATGCTTACTGCAAGGACGTTAGTGTTGCTTTTGAGCCACCCTTCCCTGACCAAGTTGCACAACTGGCCTGTGTCGCGTTGTAGATAATCACGCTGTCGAATTATTCGAAACTTCGAATTCTAGCTATTCGAAACTCGAATATTCGCACACCCCTAGCAATGACTCCATAATGTTTACTATTGCTCAGCTGAGCCACTTTAAACGGAAACTATTTCGAGAACGAAGTCAGGTACATGTGTTCTCACGTATGTTCTTCATTACTGGCGCTTCTCTGCAGCTTCTAGACTTCAGCCACCTGGCACTGCATCCCTTCTGTGCGCGTTTTCAAGATGTTCGTGGAAGTTGCATAGTCTTGCCATGATTCTGTCGCCTGATGGCGGCCGCGCGTCCTCCGCATCGGCTTTACCACGAGGTACCAGTGGTGGCGTCGTTGTAGACGCCGCCTGGCGAGAATGTTTCGTGGGGCCATGACAAACAGCACTTACCGTCTTAAGGCTTTGACTCTGCTGGTGGACGGTTGTCACTTGCGAAGTGAGCCGTGGGGAGATTACGCGTCTCGTGCCCACGGATTCCGTGCCGTGATGAGTGAAAACGTCGGTGAAGCCGTATGCTTGTCACCGTCTTTTGTTACGCTGTTTGTGCATGATATACGTGTATTGTTTTAGATGCTGTGTTACTTTAATTGTTTGCATAATTTGCCTAGCGGTATCGCTGCTGTGTAAAAAAGTGCCAATAAATGTCGATGTATCCCAGTTTTCACGCAGACGTCGGTTGACGTCAGGGCTGTTCGCTGTTATAACTAGCGAAAACAACCAAAGCACTTGGTGACCTACTGCGCATTTAGCCCTCTGAGGAGCAGCATCACGTCGGCGTACATTGCTTGCATTGGATTATTTAGAACGCACCCGTCTTTATTTAAATAGATTGTGCTGTGATGTTTGTCCGCAGCGGTGGTGCAGTGGTTGCAGTGCTCGGCTACTGATCCGATCTGAGGGTCGCGGGTTCGATCCCGGCTGGAGTTGGCCGCATTTCGATGGAGGCGAAATGACACCCGTGTACTGTGCCATGACAGCACGTTAAAGAACACGAGATGGCGAAAATTTGCGGAGCGCTGCACTATGGCGTTTTGTAACCATATAATATGGTTTTGGGACGTGGAACCCCACCCTTAATAATAATATTATTATTATCCTCATTATTAATCTCATGTTCAGAGTGAGGGGCGCGAAAAGATGTGCATGGTTTCGTACATGGTACTCTATCTCCACTCCGTGTACGCGCTACGGATTTAGAAAGTAGGGACTCTTCGGGAAGGTATTCCTGAATGATCCTGATACTGCTGAAAAAAAAAGAATGACCTTAATTTTAGGTCTGGCGCACCCATGCCGCCAATTTTACACGGGGTGGGTCACCTCCCAAGCGATTATGAACTTCGTACTGCGAAACACCAGGCCGGAAGTGCGCTTGTTCTATTTAACCAGTAGGTAGCAGGCGGCAGCAATTCTCTGCCCCCCCACAGCAGCGGCGGATGCTTAACTATTTTTCACTAAGGCTGTGGTGGAGGTGCTGCTTCGTTCATGTACCGGACGCCCCCCGTCAAGCCGTGAACCCAGCCCCAGTCGTGAAGGAGACATCGACACCAACCACGACCAGCGAGTTAGCCGTAGGCAACAAGGTCCACATCCGGAGTAGGGCCCTGTACTCGACGAGACTCGCAAGACCATGACCACGACTGCGGCAACGATGACAGCCCCTGCGCCACCTCCCGCGATTGTGATGCAGCCGCCAAGGGAGCCGCCAATCTTTCGGGGATCATCATGTGAGGCCCCAGAAACGTGGCTCGAGTCGTATGAGAGGACTGCGGCCGTCAACATCTGGGACATAAATGACAAGTTCCGCTTTGTGTACATCGCGTTGAAAGACAGCGCCAAGACCTGGTATGAGAACAGGGAGTAGACCCTGACAACCTGGGACGTCTTTCGCATCAGCTTCTTGGCAGCGTTCGCAAGCGTCGTGCGTAAAGAAAGGGCCGCCGCTTTACTAGAAACACGGTCCACCTCCCGAACGAAAGCGTGACAATCTTCACCGAGATGACCCGACTTTTCCGACACACCGACCGTGACATGACCGAGGAAAAGAACGTCCGTTTTGTCATGCGAGGGGTCAAGCAAGAACTCTTCCCTGGGCTGATGCGGAACCCACCGAAGACCGCCCAGGAATTCCTGTCGGAAGCAATAACGATAGAGAATACGCTGGAAATGCGAACCCGCCGGTGCAGTCGCTGAACAATGCAGGACGGCGCAGGAGTGAGGAGGGGTGTGCGTAGAGGCATGAACGTGAGTGCGCCTGAGGGTGTGTTGGCGTGAGTACGAACTTGAGTGAGTACTCATGAGTGAGTGGAAATGCGTACACTCTAAGGCATAAGGGTTGTAAAAGGGTGTGTCGTTTGTCCCTTTGGGGACTAATGGGACTGCCACAACCATTAATCTCTTTATGGACTAACGGGACCGGGTCTAACCGTTAGTCCCCACAGATCGCCTCAAGGGAGTAACATTCAGTCCCCACTTTCACACCTTACCGTTCAAAAGTTAGTCCCCTCAGATCACCTCAATGGCCTAACATTTAGTCATCACAGTTAGCCCTTACCGGGCAACCGTTAGTCGCCACAGTTGCACCTCAAGTACTCCACTCGGATGAACTTTTTATCCTCGATTAAATTGATACTTTAATCCCCAGGGATGATTTTCTACAGCTACTCGCTTTCTTCACCTGTTTTTCTCCACTGTAAGCAACCAATGGCGCGCAAAAGAACGCGATAAAATATCTAGTCATGCGTGTTTCACTGCTTTTGCAGCCAATGCAACAAAGAAACACGAAAGTAAGAGAATGGGGGAGGAAGCAAAGGAATGAAAGGCAGGGAGGTGAACCAGACGCGCGTCGGCTTTGCTACCCTGCACTGGGGTGAAGGGATCAAAGAAAAGAAAGAAGAAAGCAACGTCAGTGTACATGTGCGTCTGTCCATTGCACGGCTACAAGCGGTCGCTTAAACGGGTCGATTTAAAAAAAAACTTAGCAAGTTTCCACATTCTTTCAGTGAATTCACCGTCAAATGTCCAATACAGGTCCAGCCGCGTTGTCGTATCCTCTTAGTGAAGCTCCTCCAACGGAAGCGATAGATGACTGGCACTGTAGGCGCCAGCGCACACAGCCTCCTGCACGTTGTGGACAACTGCTGCACAAAAAGATTGCAAATAGTCTCATGTGACAGAGAGGATGACGATGCACGCACATGGCAAATACGTTTAAGGTGAAATACACACCAGCTGTGCCGCGAAGCCGGCGAGTTACTCTTCAAGCGGCACCGTACAGCTCGAGCAAGCAAACGCGTGGCCAAACGGGGAGCTTCTGCCGCCAGCCAACCTCGTAGAAAAAATGTAGCGAACGCGCGGCCGCCGCCACGAACATCGCCGAGTTGCTTCCGAGCGAGCGCCGAGGAAGCCGACGGTAATGGCTGCCAATTGCAACAAGTTTCTCGAGCGCGCGACAGAGTACAGCGAGCGAAAGAGGGTCCCCGAAAACAGCCGGCGCCAACCTGCTTCCGAGGGAGCGCCGGGGAAGCCGATTGCAATTCGCAATGCCCATAGACTAGCGCCCCTAGCGGAATTTAGAAGCGTCCTCTCATGGATGATCAGTAGACGACACCATGGCAGCCCTACGCAGCCGCGCACTTGTTCGGCTGTGTTAGCAGGAAAGAAACACTACGAGTTTGCATGTTTCCTGCTTCAGTGAACAAACCGGGCCCTCCGTGACACGATAAATCTGACTCGTGTTGGCGAGACGCGAAGTTTTCGTGAAAATACGTGGCAACTCGCGCGTTCAACGATGACCCACATCGTACAAATATCAGCTTCGCGAGGTTTTGTGTAGCCATGTAGGTTAATTAAACGCTGTCGTCTGACCTTCTCAGTTGAAACTCACCTATTTTTACTTGCATATAGCATTCGTCAGTGCTCTTGTAGTGCATGAATTTATCAAATTGTAGGCGTGAAGTCGCGCGAGCTAGCGATATATAACTGAGTAATCTCAAATAGGCCAGCGCTGCGCTGTTTGTTTTTGTACGTTTGGTGATAGATGGCAGCACTCTGCAAGCGATTTGTTTGTTGACCGGTGTGAGAGCAAGAAGTTCTGCGCGCCCAGATAATTTGTGACGAGGACTAATGGAAGTCGTTCGGCGGAGGCAGTTCTTCAGATCGCTTTCAGCAATAATGTTAAGAGGAGCCAGCTTGACGACGAGGATTTTTCACTGGACGGAGAAGGCTGTGAAAGCGCAGAGTGTGACAGCGACGATGAACGATCAGCTGCTAACTCACGAGGAGCGAGTTGCACTTCACGTCCCCTCGCGCGCTAATGTTTTTTCACGCTCGTAAGTCACTTTGATTGTATTTAATGTGTAGTATCCTTCAGCGAGATCAAAATAAAAACTGTTTTTCTTGCACATTGCACGTAGCGCAATTGTGGATATTATCGAGCGCCGCATTCCGCCAAAACACTCGAGTTCGGAAGAGGGAAGCGAAATGGTTAGAGCGATGAAACGTGCAGTCACGGCCACAATCCACGCCTATCGGCTCTCTTCTCCTGTACTTCACCGGTACCTTCCGATCGGCATAGTTGTTCGACGCATTTTCGCAACGTCGAAGAATTCGTCGTTGCGAAAAGCATACGTGCGTGTTCTTTTCGATATTCATGTTTCGATAGTGCTGATCGAACCTGCAGCATCCGAGTGCAGTGAATTGCGCACGGCTTGAATCTGAGCATGGGTGACAGAAGCGCTACTGAATAGGATGTTAAATGCTTGTGTTCCGTTGAAGAAGCAACTCCGCGTTCCTAGGAGACTGCGCAAGTAATGACGACGGCGTATGTTTGCAAACCATCGCCACGTTAAACATTCGGTCCCGTGCAGCAGCGATGACGCTACTCGCTAGCGGCCTACCATTGCGGCAAATCTGTCAGGCAGGCTCGGTACACAGTATCTCGGGGTGCCGTTCAGGTCATACGTCAATTCTAGTTCATGAAGTTTTCTGCAGCACGCACAGGATTTCGCACAGCATCGCTTATGCACGGTAACGGAGCTGAAATATAACCTTTCACACCGCGGCAAATAATTAGGTGGCGAGCTTCCATCGTTTGAGAAAGCATTTCGGTCTCATCGATTTCAGTGCGGCTCATGACTTCATCCGGTGAAAGTGGCACGGGCCGTACATACGCACGTCCTGTCTGTTCCTATGCTAACAAACGGATTGACCCTCCATCGGGCGCCATCTTGAATCGTACAGCGCGCCACCGATAGTTCGTGGGCATTGCGAATAACGTGAGTGATTACCGCTGACTGTGGGTAGACGTGAGTATGAACGTGAGTGGGCACTCATGAGCGTGAGTAGAAGTATGAATGTGAGCATCGATGCGGATGAGAGGACGTGATTACGAACGTAAGGGAGTACCGATGAGTGTAAGTATACCAGATCCAGCTTTCACGGACATCGGCGTTGAATTCGCGGACATCGGCGTTGTCTTGTCTTTCACGTACATCGGCGTTGTCTTCCACCACGGCGAGAAAGAATAGGAAAGAAACAAAAGGAAAGGAAAGTTTCGTCACGGCGAGAAAGAATAGGAAAAAAACAGAAGAAAAAAAGTCCACAACACACAGCTTCACGACTTGGCTTGGCCTGCCGCGTTCGTTGCTAACGGCGACAAAGATAAGACCGGCGAGCTGCAACGTTAAAGAGCCTAGTCATTCCCCGTTTCTATGGCATCGACTCGTTTTTCGCATCAGAAAAAGAAAACGGTGCCCGACTGCACCGGAAATTTGGAAAGGGCAGCCAGAAGTATTCATTTATTTCCTTTGCATTTTTTTACAGCCGGTATGTTATCCCCGCCGTTTGTCCGGTTCGGTTCGCGATGTAGAGAAGAAACCATGATCATGCCGGCGCGGCAACGTCATGCAAAATTAAGAACAGCTGTGCCTAGTTAAACCAATGTAACCATATTGTTCAGCCATGTTGAGTATTGTAAAACCTAATTACCTACGCATAACTAAATGAATAAAATCACACCTCAAAAATCCCTAATTCAGCCGAGCTAAGATTCTCGTGTGCCTAGTCAAGCCGAACTATGTGATATGTCCCGAGCGTAGTCTAATACTAATTAAGACTGACCCTAACCGGTGCTAACTCGTCTAATTAGGTAATTAAGCGTTGCTTGACATGGGATGCAAGCTAATCGAGGCCAAGCCTCGAATATGCAAGTTAGGCCAATTAAGTTAATTAAGGTAAGTAACGTACATGGTGCTGTGATTGCCAAGCGATTCCTAATAGAACCCGATTGATACCTCGCCAATAATCGTGAATCGCAATGTGATCGCGTGAACACTTCGTGGATGGGCGTGTGATTGAACGTGTGGCTAGTCAGGCAAGGACCAGCCAAGTGCCGACCAGCTTTGCCCTGCCCCAGCCTTGCGCGAATGAGCGCAAGCTGCGCAAATTTTCGACAGTGTTGAGAGGCTCGACCCATGGCAGATATGAAGCAGTTGGCGTACATTTAATGATTTAACAGTCGAATGATAGCATTTCGCAATATTGACTTCTAGGTTACTTAGCTTGTAGCGTCTGCTTACTTCTCGTCCCCGTGTTATCCGAGTTCTTTTCTACTGCTTAGGCTTCTGTGGCTGCACAGAAAGTGGTTATACTTCTTATAATAATTGTTGGAGTTCTGCGTCCAAAGAACGCGATATGAATGTAAGAGATGCCGTAGTGGAGGGCCCCCGATAGTTAGACCACGTGGGGTTCTTTAACGTGCACCTAAATCTGAGCACATGGGCTTCTTGCATATTGAGTCTATCGAAATGCAGCCGCCGCTTCCGAGAACTAACGCGGTGTTACCAAACATAAGGTACAAAGTACGGCTAAGGCGGCCGCATTTTCGTTGGAGGCGAAAATGTTTGAGGCCCGTGTGCTTAGATTTAGGTGCCCGTTAAGGAAACCCTGGTGGTCGAAATTAAACCCATATTTGGTTATAACTACACGCATGCCGGTAAAATGTCGCACTTCTGTTTCTGGACGTTTTCAGATGAAGTCTGGCAGAAACAGAAATTGATGTATGGAAAAATAATATGGCTCAGAGATTACGCGGTGGAGGCGAGTTTGGCATGCAAGGCCTAGTTGTGAACGTGCCCATCAGCGTTCAAACCGCTGTGAAGTCTACCGCGACACATCAACGAGGACACTACCATCGAGGTAACCAGTAGCCTTCACTTCAAACAGTGGGAAAGCTGGCTTACAAAGACAAAATTCACACCACTCCACATTAAGTCGGCATCACTTTGAAACACAAATGCATTCCTGGGAAGCATTTTTTTAAGGGGCAACATAAGAAGTCTTATATAATACAGTAAAGGCCTTAAATGTGTTTCATAATTTTATTAGTTTGCTGCTGCAGTTGACTTCTACTGCCACCATCAGGAACAAGAGCTGCAGTAGTGTTGGCAAGCGCCCGTGGTGTGACGTTTTGTGTGGCACATTGAGCACTGCAGCACTCTGTACGTTCCTCCATGGTGGTTGTTGGTACAGACCACACCTCGGCCGTACTGAGCTATAAACGCCTTTTCTATCAGTTTGGCCATGTTGTAGGTTCCACGGCAACTTGACACATGATAGCCGTCACTGGCAAACAGGTGACGTGTAGGCTCTTTTAGGCGATCCAAGAAAACATGCTGAAAAAAAAGCAATTGCAGCTATAATACAAATCTTCAGGGCAGTAATAGTGAAAATAAAGTGAAGCATGCTGCATAAGTAGGTGCCTCACATCAGTATTTAGAATGCGCACATTAGGAATGCGCTTTAATGCGGCTGTCATCCTCTTGTTAAGGCTGCTACGTTTCAGGTTGCCATGGGGTGCATCGTCCTTGTTTCCCCATTTGCAGACACGTGGCAAAACCTTAAACACAAGGACAACGTGTGCCACTTGTTCTTGTATTTGCAGCACAAGGTTCTGCAACATAAGCACACGTTTAATTGTATAGTCATTGCAGGTGAATGTAGAACCTGTACTGACGCTTCACAAGCTCGTGAAAAAAACCACTGAAACACTTACATATTATTGCAATGAAGGGCATACCCGCCAGAAGTTATAGGCAACAGTATAGGCAATCATCGTTATTATGCTTACCTATCATTGAACGTAACAGCGATGATTTGCCAGCGCAGGCTAGCAGTATGAAATACGCTAGTGCCAGCAATGTATTGGTGGCACCCATCCATGGTAGAATTAGTGTACGGCCCTTTGCACACCTCTCTGCACATGTGTAACATGTGCACCGCATCACAATAAGACGCCACAACACTGAAATCGCAACAAAGCACTTGATACTCACCTTCGGTTCAACCACTTAACCCGAGACCCTCGCCACCGGCTACGTAAAACTCCATGTGTGACCATGCATTCCAAACCCGAGAGGTTCTTTCAAATGCCAGCGATTTTGAAATGAATCCCAGAGCTGCCGAGGGCAACTGACTTGCGCTAAGAGCGGCACAACTGGTCACGGTACTAACGAATGCAGACATGATGAGGTTTTCTGTGCAAGCTGCGACAGTAGCCATCCTGCATACTCAGGAGGGTGCGCAGCCTGGAAGAGATAAAAGGAAGTCGTCAACATAAACATCAAGGAATATAACATTCCGTGAAGCAAGGCAGCGAGTCTCATCATCCTTTGCACTAAAATCATCTTTCGCCGAAGTGGTGCAACGAGGGGCGGCACCACAAAGGCGTTTGCTCGGACCACGCTCAGCGTGCCGAAGCTAACGCTACTTGCCCCTACGGCAGGAGCAGCCAGCACTGCCCTGCCCACATCCAACGTGTCCACACACCAATGGCCTCCACAAGCTCTGGCAGCAGCCAGGGCAATGAAGAGGCCAAGGGGGGGCCCATCAATCTCCGGCTCGGTGGGGGCAAAGACTTCGTCGTCTGAGGCGAAGTCCAGACGACGCACAGATCGCTCTGCGAAGCGGGCGTCCAGTGCCTCGTAGGAGGCTATGGACACCAGTCCAAGCCAAACAGTGCAGGTAGCACCGAAGGTGCGGCGAGGTTCTCTGGACCGATCCAAAAAGGACAAAAACACGAATAACAGGACCTGACAAAGGCCCAGTAAAATGAGCCAATCTCTGACACACAGCACTTTTCTTTCTCTCCATATAGGATAAAAGCATGCATTGTAACGTTAGAGGACTACTAAGACATTTACATGACGTCCAAGAACTCCTCACCAAGTTAAATCCGAAAGGGCACCTTACACTTACTTTCGGAACTACAACACTTCCCACTCAAATAGTAACAGGCTACCTCAAACCGCCAGTCAGACCGTACATACCCAACCCGCGGCGTTGCTTTAAATACCAGCGGGTTCGCCATGGCTCCCAGAGCTGCCGAGGGCAGCATACCTGCGCGAAATGCGGCACCACAGGACACTCCGCTAACGAAGAATGCAATTCCGAGTTCCACTCTGAGAGCTGTGACAGGGACCACCCAGCATATTCCAGGTGCTGCGCGACCTGGAAGATGGAAAAGGGAACTATAACTACCAATATCAAACTCAAGATCAGGTTTCGTGAATCGAGGCAGCGTGTTTCCCCGCAGTTTGCAGGGAACACATAGGCCGAAGTGGTGCGAGGAGGGTGAGCACTACGGCCTCCGGAGATGACCACGCCTGGCGTGCTGAGGCTAACGCCACCAACCCCCCATGGGGGCAGTAGCCACGGCTGCCCCACCCTCCCCAAAGTCGGCCCCACCAAAGGCTCTTGCGAACCCTGGCAGCAGCCAGGGCACCACACCAGCCAAGAGTTCCCCTCGGCCTGTGGCCAGGTGGGGTCTCCGTCCAGCGCGACGAAGCCCACCCTTCGTAAACCCCGCTCGGTAGAGCGACTGTCCGTCGCCTCGGCAGACGCGAGGGACACTTCATGTCCACCGGCGCAGCCTGCGCCTAAGGAGCGGCGAGACTCTTTTGAGCGCTCCGAACGAAAAACAACGCCAATTAAAGTGCCAGACAGTCTCTGTAATTAAATTTTCCTCTTTTGCGCCACACAGCACACACCCACATTGAAAATAAACAACATACTACAGTGGAACGCTAGAGGACATTTACACAATCTCGACGACATACAAAAACTCCTTAGCGAATTTCGTGCAAAGGTTCTGTGTGTGCAGGAGACGCACTTAAATCCAAAACACGCAAATGTCCTACGCCAGTATGTCGTTTTTCGCAAAAACTGCCAGGATGCTCTCGCATCATCGGGCGGTCTTGCAATTATACTCGATACGAATGTAGCCTGCCAGCACTTTTCACTCCGAACGGCAATGGAGGCAGTGGCCGTGAGCTATAATTGCAAACAGTCATTACTATATGTTCAATATGCATACCCCCACTATGCCAGCTTCACAAACACGAACTACAATCATTTATAGATGAGTTGCCGGAGCCCTACCTTGTTCTCGGCGATACCAACGCCCACAGCAGCCTGTGGGGCGACGCTTTCATCGGCGCGCGAGACCGCCTCATTGAGATTTTCATCTTTTCCACAGGCGCTTGCGTAATAAACAAGAAAGAACCCACGTTTTTTAGCGTCGCAAATAGCACATAATCCTCCATCGATCTTAGCATCATCTCACTATCCATTTTAATTGATTTTAACTGGGATGTGGTTAAAAACCCATATGGGAGTGACCAGTTCCCAATACTTCTCAAAACACAAAATCAAAATGAATGTCCACCTCAGGTTCCTGTGTGGAAGCTTGATAGAGACAATTGGGAGGATTTCCACAACCTTACTGAGATCGCGTGGGCGGACTTGTCTTGTTGAAGTTTTGACGCTGCTGTCGCGTATTTTACTGCTTTTTTTCATCAACGCAGCTAGTAAATGCATACCAGAAACTAGCGCCACAAGTAATCGTCATGTTCCCTGGTGAAATGACGACTGCCGCAAGGATCAGAGGAAACAAAATAAAGCGTGGGGGCTTCTGCGCGATTCACCCACAGCAGAAAACCTCGTCAATGTTAAACAGGGCAAATCGCAAGGACGAAGGACGCGCCGGCATGCTAGAAGGGACAGCTGGCAGAAGTTCATATCGGGTGGGAAGTCTTATAGAGACGAGGCTGAGGTCTGGAAGGGGGTGAAGAATATAAAAGGTCCACAAACGTACTCCGCACCCTTAGTAGACACTCAGGGGGAAAGCCTGGATGACCAAGCTGACTCCCTCGAAGCACATTTTGAAATTGTATCCAGCTCGACACATTATTGCAACACCTTCCAAAGGTACACAACCAGACCGGAACGACAAAGGTTAGATACAATATCTACAAATATGGAGGCGTACAATGAACCATTCCGCTTAGCAGAGCTACAAGCGGCACTGAACTGTTGTAACAAATCTCCTCCAGGCTGTGATCGAATTGTATACGATATGTTGAAACACTTATCCCAGGAAACACAAAGAACACTACTCTCCTTGCACAATGCCGTATGGTTTTCCGGTGAGATTCCTGCTTGCTGGAAAGAGGCTATTGTGATCCCTGTTCTGAAACAGGGCAAGGATCCATCCTCTGTCACTAGTTACAGGCCTATAGCGCTAACGAGTTGCTTGTGTAAGCTCTTCGAAAAATGATAAACCACCGGCTAATACATTTCCTGGAATGAAACGATCTGCTTGACCGACACCAGTGTGGTTTTCGAGAGGGCCGATCCACCGCTGATCATCTCGTCCGCATTGAGGCACAAATCCGCGATGCTTTCATACACAAGCAATTCTTTCTCTGTGTTCCTCGACATGGAGAAAGCGTACGACACAACTAGGCGGTTCGGAATATTGAGAGATCTGTCTCATTTAGGTGTACGAGGTGGAATGTTCAGTATAATAGAGAGTTACTTGTCCGATCGCACATTCCGTGTCCGAGTGGGAAATGTGCTATCACGAACATTTATACAGGAGTACCACAAGGCGGTTTCATTAGCTGCACACTTATTGTTAAAATGAATTCTGTGCGTCTGCGTCTGAATTCTCTGCCTCTGCATCATTGACATACTGCATGTATGTCAATGATGTACAGATCGGATTTAAATCGCACAGTCTGGCTACCTGTGAGCGGCAGGTTCAGCTTGGTTTAAACAAAGTGGCCAAATGTGCTGACGATAATGGCTTCAGCCTTAATCGATGCCGAGGGAGAACTAACAGACAATTATGCCTTACCTTGGCATAATTGTCTGTTCTCATCAAATATCTAGAAACAAGAGTATGAAAACAATAAATTTATTGAAGGTCCTGTCACGTACAAATGGGGCAGTGACAAAAAATGTCTCCTAAATCTGCAGAAGTCTCGCAGGCACACGCCCAGACTACGGTGCCATAATCTACCAGACCGAGCGCATTGAAGATTTGTGGATCCTGTCCACCATGGGGGGCATTCGGCTTTCTACGGATGCATTTCGCACAAGTCCCGTGGAGAGCCTCTATGTAGAGTCGAACGAGTGGTCGCTCCACCTTGAGAGATCTTATGTGTCCTTTTGATATAATCTGAAAGTGAACGCAGATAAGGAGCACCCCACAGACTCCACAATTAATGATTTCTCCAGCTCCCAGGTAGCACAAAAGCGATTTTAAACTGCTACGAAGCGGATTGGCCAATCCAAAACGGACGTCTTCTAACGGATGTTTAAAATCCGTTCATCCGACTGTAGCCGTCTTCTATCTCCGCTAATGTCCGGCCTGCAGAAGGATTGTAGAGGTTCTACAATCCTTCTTTTAAGGGGTCACAAAAATCTGTTCTTCTAAGGAGATACTCGACGACCACCACAGGCCTTGAAAAGTAGGGATAGAAACCTTCTACAATCCGGATTGTAATGTCCGTTTTCATTCTATGTTCTTCCTCACTCACATTGTTTCCCTTTCCCATGCTCCTAGTTTTGTATTTCCCCCTCTCCCGAATATGCGCTCTCTTTCCGGTACTTATTCGGTGGAGGAGAACGAATGGCTGCCGGCAGGTTATTCGCACTTAAATGATGCGGGAGGCACAAGTACAGCGACAATACTTTTATTATATCACAAGTGAAATTACAAGAACGGCCATCAAAAACACGCAAGTCTAGTAGGACCACTGTTTACAGCAGGAACAGCAGAGCAGAGCTGCCTGGATTTATACATACTGCAATAAGCTCGTATGTATAGACTACTGTACAAAAGTGATACGACTCGAGTAGCAACGGAGAATGAACTTAACTGGCTAGGGAGGTTTATCGCAAATTTCGTGCCCAGTTGTTTGTTTGTTTGCACACACTAGTTGTGCAAAAGTGACAATCAACAAGAAATCAGTTGCACAAGCGCTGCCCCCATAATCTATTCCAATTTTGTAGAACATAATCACAGATCTGAGTAATGAAGCAAAATACAGAGCAAAGGCAGCAATTTCGATGCAGGCATCAGTTCCCCGCGAATAAGCTTATAAATGGTGGCAGCATAAACCTAGCTAGTACAAACATTAAACAAAAGAACAATGGCAAAGGTTAAAATCAGATGCTTATTGAAGTGACAAATGCCAAAATGTACGTCCGAGCTACACAAATGATGGCAGTAACGTGCACGTCCTAACATTTATCAGAACAAATTTTGCACAGCTTAAAATCGGGTATACATAGAAGCGAGCACAGGTATGGCCACCACCTCGCTAGCGCCCCTTATGAATGACGTCGCGTGAATACCTCCTAATGAATGACACATAGCATCTACGACATATTACAAGGCGCGCCGACGACTGGCCGAAACGGCTCACCAGGGCGCCCCGCGGTGCGATTTGTTGACGTTGCCAACGCACACAGACACAGAATTTCACAACTGCTTCACAAAACTTATTAGGTCACAGAATTGTTAACGTTGTGTGACATTTTGTTTGCGTAAAAGTCCCCAAGGAAAAGAGAAAAACCAGAATGTTTTGGCATCTATCTTTATTCATGTGAGAAACAGCGAATAGCCCCATCAAGAGAGAAGTCATAACTTAGTTGGTGCAGCGCTTGTTCCTGAACATCTAGGGTAACTATACAACCTGCGAAAAAATAGAAGAAAAGGAAATTTTCTTATATGCATTATTACCTTACAGACGATAGCGTAAAAAGGCGAAAACTCGATAACATTGTACGGTGAAAGAGAGCGAGCATGTTATAATTAACCTGGCGTGAGCGACGTGCTGGAGTACTTTTCAATTCTGCTGTGAGGTACCGGGTTTAAAGAGAAAGGAGGAAACCAATAAAGAAGGCGAAATATAAGCCACAAGTTCCAACACGCGCGTCGAGACCGTCAAGGCAAAGGGTCATCACAGCACTGAGAAAAAATACCGAACTCCTCGCCTTGAAACACGCCTTTGGCTATCATGCCCTAGGAAATTCGCAACTAATAGAAAAGCGCATTCAGGCCTTCGTCATATGCATATTTGTGCGAGAAACGACGAACTAGTACATGGTCGTTACAAAGGTACTCGCATAGGCGTGCGCACGAGGGAGGCAGAGGGGGCGGCCGCCCCCCCTAGTCCCCTAAGAACCTAAGAGGGGGGGCGCAAAGTCGGCCCCATACATTCGCTTAATAGTGAAGGGGGGTGCTGCGACGAACCTTCGCCCCCCCTGAACGGTAACCCTGCGCATGCCTATGGGTAGTCGTCTCCACAAATTTGTTGCAGTGACACGAGAAGGCACGTGACACATATGTGAAACTTCAAATTTCTTACGTGGCACACGCATCCAAAGCTAATTTATATCTTGAAACTAGCTCCATCAAGCGGCCAATAAAGATTATATACAGTCAGTTTACTGAAGTCAGGTTAAGTAATAAAAACAGTTTCGTTCATGTGCGTTCAAACATGAACGAAAACTATAGCCTAAATTTATGTTAGAACAGCTAAATAATTTATTCTCCATGAATCAAGCAGTTGCGTACTACTGAAATATGTCGCACAAGCCATTCGTGATACAACGCAACACATTTAATTTTGAGTATTATTTTATTATTGTTGTGACTTACCTCCAATATGACAGTAGCCAGTGGTTTATACCAAATACGCAAATCCAAAGAAAAGTAATCGCACATCAAGGTGTCGTGCCCATCTCTCCAGTATAGAAGAACGGAAGTTCTGAGAGCGCTCCACTCGCAAGACGAAGCGTGCATCTCTCCGTTGGGAATCTAACGGCACTAGGCCTAACCATCAGTCCGCGTAACAGTCACTCCACAGAAACATACTTGCATTCGATCGGGCCCATAAGTTGTACATGTAGTGAAGTACAGCTTCTTCACAGATGCGTCGATAGTCTTAAGAATCACAACACAAGCACAAAATAACACAAAACAGGACGTGACTGACGCGCGCGACCGCACATGCTAAATCGACGAGCTTAACTGACATTGCAGAAGCCGAAGCAGTTGCGCGGATGGATACAAACTCACGCTAAAGAGCTCGGGAGGACTCAAGGTGTACGTTTATCGCTGCCTGTATATTACGTAAAGTTTTTGAAGCCCTCATCATTGCTGACACCACCACACGCCTTTATAATTTCGCGCGTTACTTTCTTTATCGCAATGAGAGAAGGCGTGCGCAGGCTCGAGTTCAAATTTCTATTCACGGTGGTCCATGCATGTCCGTGCATGCATTGACCAAATGACGCGTGATCTGCTGCTTGGCGAAAAAACGGCTTTAAAAATCCGCCTTCTAGCGGTATTTCAAGTTCCAGTTACATTCTTATTGAAGTCGACTTCTTATATCCGAATTGCTGACGGCTAAGAAGATATATTCGTAAACAACACAAATTATAAAGAAGACGACGCTTGTAAGCGTCTTTAAAAGTCCGTCTGATAGCACGGTTTTTTGTGTTGATTATATCCGTCCTGAAGTTGACTTCTTCAATCCGGCGTGTAGACGGTTTAGACCAAAAATCCCTTAATAAGACGGATTATATCTCTTTTGTGCTACCTGGGCTCAGTCCTTTTTCACAACCGTCCCT